>JAJOOR010009043.1:0-47891 GCA_036250505.1 Solanum acaule
CTGTCTCAAAACTTCCGCGCCTGAACACCTTTCCTGCAAAACATGATAAAATACATAAAAACCAATATAAAAAGGCCCTAGACACACACAACTTGTAAGTGAAATGTATTAGAAATACCGTAAACTCATGGTATATCACAAATGCAACTCTAACTTCGTATTTTTGGCTTGCTCGAGAGAGAGGTTTTAAAACAAAAATTACTGAATTGATGGTCTATGGGTATTGGATTGTCATGCGTTCAGCTCGAGAGAGTGAATCCTAAACCCTTTTCCACACATTCATCTCGAGAGAGTGAATGGACTAAACCGTAAGTTGTTCTTAATTGCTGCTTGTTGGTGTTCGAGAGAAACTAATTTGATTCGGGGTAAATTGTTGGAGAGAAAGTTTATCCCCACTAAAGTTTAGCTTATTCACTGATTTACAACTATTTTACTATCAGTTGCAATTACCTATTTGTCTACCTTAGCCTATAATCCAATCACATCTCAAGAACCAATCTCATTACTTGTTAATTCGTGTTATTGTAGTGGATCATTACAATCAACACCCCCATGTTATTTGACATTTGTGTCAACCCCTAATTTGAAATATGTTTTTATTCATAAATATCTATTCCTATGATTGACTTGAACATATTCGTACTTCACTCCTAATTCTCAATCACATACCACTCCCTGTGGGATTCGACCCCAACTTATTTAGTTGGGTTATATTACTGACTAACGATCGTTGGCACTTAGTATTGGATGAAATGTCCTGATACGTGAAATCAATTCCCCAACCTCAATGTAATTTGTTGTTCCTCGTCCACCACTACTTCAAACTCTATTGACTCATCCATAAATGCACATATCTTTCCATTTGTATTTTCCACTGCATGGGGAATTCCTAATCAAATTTTATACTCCTCTAATCTTTGCACATCTAGAAATGGTTCCATCATCCCAATAAAACTAAATTATTTTCTCCTCCGTAAAGTGATTAGTCTAGTAAATGCATTCTAGGTATTCACTGATCTTATATTTCATACGAGAGCATTCAATGAGAATTGTTGGATTCGTAGCTCGTACATCTTGTTTGCCCGGTGCAATCTGGAGCTGTCTTTCCCATGGCCCTTTCTTCTGTTTACCTAGGTTAGTTTTCATCTTATCTATCTGTTTTGGGGAAATATTCTCTTCAATTGCTACCTTTTTAATGGTATCATCCAGATCCTCTAGGTCCAAGTTTTCCTCCCCAATATTATATATTTCCACCTGGTTATCCATTTGTATGGCCAATGGTCTCACCATATTGCTTTCGTCCTCAACCACTATTGTAACATCTCGCAATTTGAAATAGCTAGGAAAAAGTTAAGAATTGGAAATAGTCATTTTAGGAAATAATGAAAATCTGGAAATTTGTCTAAAGTTAGGAAAAAATGAGTTTTGGCCAACTTCAAGCGGTCATAACTTCTAGCTCAGGATGAGTTAGAGTTACTTCCAGATATGGTAGGAAATATCTTGGAATGATTTTTCCAACGCTGCTGAGTTTGCGCGATTCTGAGTTCGTATGAATGAGTTATGCTCTTTGGAAGTTGGGCTGTTGAAATTAGGAAAGTCCAAATTCGGATTTTTGAAGGGTAGTTTGGTATTTTCCTTACCCAACTTAATTAATTCATTTTAGAAGTTTAATTGGGGTAAAGTCAGATTTCAGTCAGTTTTAGAAAGGTGAATTTCACGCTAGGGCTTGGAGAAAGGAGAAAAGAGGAGAAAGGAGAAGAACATTCAAGATTCGTTCAAGATTCGTCAAGATTAACTTGTGGATTTCATTGGGGGTGATCCCTACAAGGTATGTGAGATCACATAGCGTTGGGTCAGTTCACCCACGCGTCAATCATGATTCAATTTCAGCGAAGTTATTAGATTTGAAAGTAAATCCTTGAGTTCTTGATAAATTTTCATTTGAATTCTTGTGGGTTGTGTTGATTGGAGTTTCTTGAGATTGATTCACGTTTTTAGGTTTGATTTTGAGTAGAATCTGATGTACTTTGAACATATAATCGATTCTAAGTGTTTGGGGAAAGAACCTATGGAGTTTAGAGGGTTTAAAGCTGGAAATCGAAGAAGAAATTTCGTCGGTCAAAATTTGGCATTGCCTCCGCGTTGCAGAGCCATTCCCCAGATCTGGAAAACATCATTTCGCGTCGCAGAGCTGCCACGAAGCATTTTGCCTCAAAATTCATTTTCGAAACTAAAATTTTAATGCCCCTCCGCGTCGCGGACCCACCCTCAAATATTGATTTTTTGGTCTTTTCTCATTTTAGCCATCTAAAATCATTCCTAAACATCATGAGATCTTTCCAATCACAAATCAAAATCCTTGATTCCATAATTCAATTGAAGGACCAATTAATAGTCAAGTCAAGAGCAGTTAAGATCAAAGTCTAGAGAAGTTCTTAGAGTTTTCCAAAAGTCGTTTCCAAATGTTTTAACTTTGTTTTAAGACTTAAAGTTCAAGTTGAGTAAAGAGTAAAGAGTAAAGTTTGAAGTCCATTTCTTTAAAAGTATATGGGGACTATGTATTCCCAAAGGGTTTAAAATGTTTTCACATTTAAACAAGAAAGGAAACCTCGATTTCCAAAGTGCCTTCGGGCTAGTTTTCAGAAAAGAGAAATCGCTTTTTAAATGAAGCAAGAGGGGAAACTTTGATTTCCAAGATAGCCTTTGACCTAAGTTTTTGAGCACTAATCTCAAATCACAGAAGAAGTATGTTTTTAAACCTAAAGAGCTAGTATCATATTTTGGGAGTAGTATTGACTACCGGTATGAGGGAGCGTTCAGAGAACCCACAACCCCCATAAACCATGTAGCCATCATGGGTAGAAAAGGGTCATACGTTTTACATGAACCCTTAGTGTTTTTTAGCATAGACTAGTGGATCCACATAGTAGTTCAGGTCCTATACCCTTGGCAAAGTATAAGATGCCTTGGCAGCGTGAGGTAAAACGATATATCATCACTATAGCTCTTAAGTGATGGTTATCGGTTAGAGAAACTCCCACAGAAGTTAATTGTATTCTTATATACACAGTTATTTGTATTTTTACATACATTTCAGAGTTTTAGTGTATCTTTGCATACACACAGAGTTGACATCATGTTTTAAATAGCTTTCTTTATATTGCACTTGTTTTAAACTGTTTTATATTGAAATGAGTTTAGTTATGTTGAGTTGAGTTGAGCCAGATAAGTTCTTCAGTTTTCCTTTCAGTTTCTTTTCAAGCTTAAGTTGTGTTTAGCATTCCAACTCGCATACCCGTACATTTAATATACTGATGCCAGTTGGCCTGTATCTTATTATGATGCAGACACAGGCAACAAGGATCGGCATCCAGCGCATCGTTGATCCAGTGAGCACTCTAGAGTTAGTTGGTGAGCCTCCTTGCATTCCGGAGAACTCCTTTTTATTTCTTTCAGTTATTTATTAGTTCATTAGGATGTTGTGGGGTTTGTCCCAACATCCATCTCAGTTGTTTAGAGTCTTCATAGAGAGACAGTCAGTTAGTTAAATTCATTTGTTACTACTTTATTATTGGCTTATGTTTTTGAGACTTGAGGTTGTCATTTTGGCCAAGTTGAATGTTGACTTTTGAGCATTCTAAGTTATGATATTATTCAAGTGAGTATAGTGATTTTGATCATTATAAAATGCATATAGTCTTCCGCTGAGTAAGTAAGCCAGGCCAAGGGTTCGCTTGGGGCCAGCAATGGTACTCGAGTGCCAGCCACGTCCAGGGTGTAGGCTCGGGGAGTGACAACTATTATTGAACCACTATTCTTTTCTTGGTCTTCCTCTATTCCATCCATTGTGTTTTGCCTTTGACTCTTTCCCTTATGTTTTGATTGTTGATCATTTTGCTTCTCTTCCTTTTCTATTTAATTGCGTGAACATGTGCTCATACAAGTCTTTTCTGCTCCATTTCTACTTTTCTCTTCCTCTGGATTTTGTTGAAACTTTTGGTTAATCCATTCTTTAGTACTTAGCATATGATCCTTGCCATTATCCTGTTGGTTTTCATCTACCTTCTCTTCTTCTACTTCATTCAGGGACTCAAAAGTATTTGTATTTCGACTTTATTCATTTCTTAATCATTCATTTCCCCTATCACATGTCAATATCTATTGTTTGTACTTATTCTTTCTCGTTAATCACTGATAATTTGGATAATTGTTTCCCAATACTTTTCCACTTGATAAAACCTTCTTCTGATTTGTTGCTGATCTAGTAACTTGTTTATTCGCCTCTTCGTCTTCCTTCTCCCCCTTTTCCTCCCTTGCATGAAGTTCTGGATGAATATTCCAACAACTGTCCTAATTATGTCCCTGTAGGCTACAATCCTTACAGTATTTAGGCATGTAATCATACTAAAACTTGATCCACTTTTATTTTACTTCCCATGTATTATCATCTTCATCGTTGATCTTTACTTTTTGGGGTAATTAGGCTACTAAGTCCACTTCTACCTTCACTTTTGCATAACTAGGTTTGATTCTTATTGGTCATATCTACCGTTAAGGGTCTCCCCATAACTGAGGCAATTGAAAATATTGCTTCTTTTGCTAAAACAATCGGTGGTAGATCAGACATCGATATCCATGCTACTCCAATTGTGGTTTCCACAATTAGTTCAAACTATGGATCCCACTTCAAAGTTTGCATCTGCCAATACATCTTCTTAGCCTTGACATAGTACCAAGTGGTTGATTGCAATTGAACATAATCTTCCAGCAACGATAATCTTATTAAGATATGTCTCGAGTCCAGCACTCCAATTACACATTCACCTTTGATTCCACACTGCTTTAGGATTGCCTTTCATAACCCTTCTATCTCCAATTTCTCATACGAAAACTTTCTGATTATCGTGTATTGCAGATTTTCTTTTATGATAAGACTTCGTACTTCCGACGACTTCCATGTGATGTTTGGTTCTCCTTGAATCATCACTATAGGCTTAAGGGAGATTTTCATACAACTGGGATTAAGAAGTTTAGGTTTAATCAAAGCTACATAGCTCAATATAGGTCAATCTGATTGACTTGCTTTTGTGATATGTTCAGGTATTAATGGAGTTCCAGTGGTGTATTCCCACCGGAGGGGACAACCATCTCGGTCATTGGCTACCACCAAAGATTGGTTTTTTAGGGTTTCTAGGTTAAGAGACGCCTCCAAAAAAATTCTACCTAGTTAGGTAGATACGTTGTTACCAATAGACACTCAACGAAATCCTTATATTTGTGGTATATTACACCAACATTATATAATAGGGATAATACATAAATATGTCATTTAACTTGACTTTAGCTGACATATGTATCGTCCAACTTTAAGTGTGCACAGGTAGACACTTAAACTTATATGAAATTGAACAAGTAGACACATACGTTCTACTTGGCATAATGCATGTAGGACGTCACATAGGATACAAAATATCCATGTAGAATGCCACCAGTGGTGGATCTAGTATTTTACGGCTATGGTGCTCACTATATTTTTAACATAAAAAGAATGCCACTAGAGAAAATTGAACTTGGGCATTAAAGCAATATATGACCTTGATCACCCACTTAGTACCACCACAACAACTAAGCCATATGTTTATTGGGTGGTCGTCTTTTATTTTATACGATACTGCCTGAATTTTGATATAAGTATATATAGTTCGATACGACCTTAATGGGTTCTCGAGCACCTGGACAGCCCCATGTGGGTCCCCCCTGGATGCCACATAAGACAAATAGGTCTATTTGCTCAATTTTACACAAGTTTAAGTATTTAATTGTGCACACTCAAAGTTGGAGGATACAGATGTCAGCTAAAATCAAGGTAAATGACGTACTTATGTATTATGCATGCCTATATATAATATAAGAAACGACAATTCAACTTTTTTACCCTGTATGTTAGTTGTAGTTTTGATGATTTGACAAACCCAGAAACCCAGGGACCTTGTAAAGGGACCTGATCCCCGGCGCAAGTATACACACAACTACCATGCTGGAAAAAGGTACAATTAGTTGGCGCACAGTCTCCAGCTGTGGCAGAAATGGCAAAAACCTCAGCCAATGGCATGACCTCGAAGGTTGTGACTATTCTTCATAAAGATTATGTTCAATAGTCATAACTTTAGTTTTTGCAACTTGAAAAACTCTCAAGAACTCTTGCAAAGGCTAACAAAAGTGAAGAATCATCCTCTAGAATAACAGGGACCGGATAGAGCTGCAAGCTTAGTTGTCTTAGGATTATTTCTTCTGCACATACATTGTAAATCTGTTCTTAAATCTATAAAGGATTCAGATATTGTGTTTTGGTGGAAAAGTCTAAATCGATTAAGGGTAATTGATTTAGTGGGAAGCATCATTTTGTTGCTTAGTCAAAGTCTAAGTCATCTAGAATGGGTGGTTTAGTGGGAAACCTGTGTGTTGCTTAGTTTAATCCTAAATTATCTAGTGGTGATAGCTTAGTGGGCAGTGTGGCATCTGCTTAGGCTCTTCAAGTAATAGAGTTATTACTTGGTTGTGAGATTAATAGCTTTTTCTCACTTTGGTTGTAACTAGGTTTCACTTTTGCTTAAGGAAGATTAGTGGTAACAGTTGAAAATCTTGTGTGACAGGTCGTGGTTTTACTCCCTTGAGCAAGGAGGTTTCCACGTAAACTGTTTGTGTTGTGTTCTTGTTATTAGTTACTCTTCGTTATTGTTCTTGTTGAGTCAAGGGACCTGGTCCATTGACTGAGAGTGGACACACACATTCTATCAATTGGTATCAGAGCAGGTACTCTCTAGCTGGTTAACACCAAGTTAGATCTTTTTTATAAAAGAATAGTTGCTCCACTGAACCTCGAAGAAGGCCAATATTGAACAAGACCTCCTCGTTTCAATAGTCAGTTTTACAGTTGGTGGAAAACAAGGATGCACAACTATCTTATGGCCGAGGACAGCGAGTTATGGGACATAGTACTTGATGGACATTTCATTCCAACCGTGGAAGTGAAAGATGGTGAAATCAAAAAAGTTGTTCCAAAGACTCACCAACAGTACAACGAGGCAGACATAAAGAAGATCAAGAAAATCTACAAAGCTAAGAAGCTGTTAGTGTGTGGTATAGGTGCTGAAGAGTACAACCGCATCTCTGCTTGTGAATCGGTAAAGGAAATCTGGGACAGTCTAAGAACATCTTATGAAGGGACAGAGCAGGTGAATGAGTCTAATGTGGATATGCTGACTACCCAATACGAGAGCTTCACAATGAAGAAGGATGAAAGCATTCACGACATGCATAAAAGGTTTTCATCTATAACTAACGAGCTGTGAAGCTTGGGAGAACCCATTAGCTCTAGTAAGCAGGTCAGGAAGATTCTTCGAATTCTTCCCAAGTCATGGGAAAGTAAAGTAGATGCTATAATTGAAGCAAAGGACTCGAAGGTTCTGACGATGGATGCTCTCATTGGAAATCTCAAAACTCATGAAATGAATAAAAATCAGGACATCTCAAAGAAGGAAGCTAAGAAAGACAAGTCTCCAGTTCTCAAAATCAAGTCTGGAGATGATTCTAGTGTAGAGGATGGCATGGCTTATCTCACTAAGAGATTTCAAAAAATTGTGAGAAAACATGGAGGGTTTAAGAGAAGAGGGAATCTCCCTTGTGGTGCAACTACCAATGATTTTTGTCACAAGTGCGGAAAGGCGGGGTACTTCATACGAGATTGCCCGATACTCAAAGCTGAAAACAAAGAGCATCAAAGACTTGGAGGTGAAAAAGACAAGAAAAGGGACCTGGTACCTGAAAAAAATGCAAGAAAAGTTGCAGCTAACTACGTTGTAAAGAAGGCTCTTGCTGTCAGGGGAGATTCTTCAAGTGAGTCAGAAGAATCAGAATGTCCTGATGATGCATCTATGCTGGTTGTTCAAGATGATGCCAACATATTTGATGGCATGTTTGCTCTCATGGAGAAATCAGATGACAAAGACGATGAATAAAAGGTAACTCTCCTTGATCTTAAACAAAACTTGAATACTTACTCTATTAGAAGGCTTTGAAACCTAGCTGGTGTCTTGATTGACTCTGTCATAGAGTTAATCACTGAAAAGGACTCTATGAACAACAATCTGGATAGTCTGAGTGAAGAAAGAACAGTGTTGACTGTGTACACGTTAGTTATTGAGGAACAAGTAATGGCTCTAGAATCTGAAAACTTAGAACTCAAGGAACAATTGAGACTAATAGTTGAGAAATCTAGAAAAAGAAAGGGGGAGGCTACTAACTTGCAAGCAGAGCTAGAAGCTAGATTGAATACGGCTGAAACCAGACTTGCTCTAGCCTTGGAAAGAAATGATCAGATGGAAAGGGACTTGGTCCGTCTTTAAGAAGAACTTCAAACATCTCTAAAATGGACCAGTTCCACCAATCTACTTTCTAAAATCACCAGTCAAAGCAACTATAACAGAAAGGGATTAGGTAGCCTGAACATCACCCCTACATACAATCCCCACAGTAAATATGTCTCTGTGTCAGAAAATTTATTATGTGTTAATTGTGGTCTTGCTTGGAAGGCCTCTCAAGAAAAGTTTTCAGTCTATTCTAGACAGAAGACAACTCCAAGAAAGGGACATGGTCCTATTCTTAAATCCTTGAACAAGAAAAAAAACAAACCTGCCTCACTAGGCAAGAAACACTTTAATTACACCCTTATCAACTTATTGGGAACTCAGATTGAAGTGGGTTCCCAAATCTAATAAGTGATATGTGTTGCAGGGGGTAAAAGAAGTAGCAGTAAGTGTTGGTTCATGGATAGTGGATGCCTAAGCACATGACTGGGAGCGCCAAAAACTTCCTTTCACTCAAGGCACTTCAAGGTGGAGGTGTCTTATTTGGCGATGGAAAGAAGGGATACATACTTGGAGTTGGAAGAGTTAGAAAGTCACTTGAAGATTCCATTGAAAATGTTTACTATGTGAGTGGGTTAAAATACAGTCTTCTCAACGTCTCCCAGATTTGTGACAAGGGAAACGAAGTCAAGTATTCTTCAGACAAATGCATTGTCACCAGCCTGACTACCAAGAAGGTGATCCTGATGGCCAGAAGACAGAAAAACATGTGTGTGGTAGATCTGGAAACAACTCATAGAGACGATTTGACATGCCTCAGTGCTCAAAGTGAAAATGTCGTTCTATGGGATAGGAGGCTAGGTCATGGGAGTTCATCTCTATTGAACAAGCTTGTATCTAGGGACCTGGTACGTGGTTTGCCAAAATTGAAGTTCAGTGATGTCAAAATGTGTGACGCATGTGCCAAAGGGAAACAGACCAAATCCTCATTCAAACCAAAGAAGCAAGTAAGCTCTTCAAGGGTTCTTGAGTTGCTACACATGGATCTGTGCGGGCCTGTGAAAATCCAAAGTCGAAATGGAAAGAAGTATTTCCTGGTGATTGTGGATGACTATTCAAGATTCACGTGGACTATGTTTCTCAAGTCAAAATCTGAGACAGCTGATGTGCTGATGATATTTTTCAAGATGATCCAAACCAAGCTCAATTGCTTGATTGCAGGAATCAGGTCCGACCATGGAACCGAGTTTGAAAATGCGAAGCTTGATACCTTTTGTGCAGAAAGTGGTATTAATCATAACTTCTCAACTCCCAGAACACCTCAACAAAATGGTGTGGTGGAAAGGAAGAACAGAACTCTGGTAAATATTGCCAGAACAATGCTCATTGAGTCCAATTTTCCTCAAAACTTTTGGGCTGAAGCTGTCAACACGACATGTTATGTGACTAATAGATGCTTGATCAGGTCTCTCTTGAACAAAACTCTGTATGAACTTCTCAACAACAATAAACCCAAGCTCAGTTATCTAAAGGCCTTTGGGTGCAAATGCTTTGTGCTAAACAACGGCAATGATGATCTGGGAAAGTTTGATCCCAGAAGTGATGAAGGTATCTTTGTGGGATACTCATCTTTAATCAAAGCTTATAGAGACTTCAACAAAAGAACACTATGTATTGAGGAAAGTGTTCATGTGATTTTCGATGAAAGTGGTGATCTGAACAACCTGGAGATGAAGGACGATGATGATCTTATTGAACTTCTCAAAGTCCAGAATATTGAAGCTAACAGGCTTGAAGCTAAAGAAAATCTAGAGTCTGATGGTGCTCATCCTAGTTTAGCTGAGAAGATGAAGAAGGATGACCAGCCTACTATAGGACCTGGTCCGTCTCATGATGCAAGTCAAGAGGAAACTTATCCTCTTGAGAATGACGATTCTGAAGATGAAGAAGAACAGACGGTTCAACCCCAACCCTTGGCCTCTAAACCAGGGTGGAAGGACATTTCATCTCACCCCCTTGAGAATCTCATTTCCCCTTTAAATTCTGGAATGCAAACCAGGTCAAAGACAAGAAATCTAGTTGCATTTTCAGCCTTCATCTTTAGCATTGAGCCCAAAAATGTGAAAGAAGCCTTGAAAGATGCTGACTGGGTCAATTCAATGCAAGATGAACTTCATCAGTTTGAGCGGAGCAATGTATGGTACATGGTCCCAAGACCTGCTGACAGCACCATCATAGGGACCAGGTGGGTATTCAGAAATAAGCTTGATGAAAATTGGATTATCACAGGAACAAGTCCAGACTGGTTGTTCAAGGCTATAATCAGGAGGAGGGAATAGACTATGACGAGACATTTGCCCTTGTTGCTCGAATGGAAGCTATCATAATCCTCATAGCATTTGCAGCCTTCATGGGTTTCAAGATCTTCCAGATGGATGTCAAAAGTGCTTTCTTGAATGGATATTTGAAGGAAGAAGTATATGTAAAACAACCACCTGGATTTGAGGATATTGACTTCCCAAATCATGTGTTCAAACTCAACAAGGCCCTATATGGACTGAAACAGGCACCTAGAGCATGGTCTGAAAGGCTGTCCAAATTCCTGTTGAAGAATGGTTTCAATAGGGGCAAGATAGACAACACCTTGTTTTTAATGAAAAGGGAACAAGAATTGCTGATCATTCAAGTGTATGTGGATGACATCATTTTCAGAGCCACCTCTGAATGTCTGTGTGAAGAATTTGCGACTCTAATGGGGAATGAATTCGAGATGAGTATGATGGGGGAGTTGAATTTTTTCTTAGGCCTACAGATCAAGCAAACCTCAAGTGGGACTTCAATTTGTCAAGAGAAGTACACAACGGAGCTATTAAAGAAGTTTCACATGGTGGACTCGAAGCCTATTGATACCCCCATGGGTATAAACTCTAAAATGGGAACAGATGAGGCTGGTCCACTAGTGAATCAAACCATGTACATATGGATTATTGGTTCTCTATTGTATCTAACAGCTAATAGACCTGACATTGTATTTAGTGTAGGAATATGTGCACGATTCCAAGCATGTCCCAGGGAATCACATCTGAAGGTGGCCAAGCGGATTCTAAGGTATCTAAAGAAGACAGGGGACCTGGTCCTGTTCTATCCGGCAGGTGACTCCTTTGAAGTAGTAGGGTATGCAGATGCTGACTTTGTAGGATATCAGGTTGACAGGAAGAGCACGTCTGGGATGGCTCATTTTCTTGGATCCTCGCTCATCTCTTGGGGAACTAAGAAACAAAATTCAGTAGCTCTCTCTACTGTGGAAGCTGAATATGTTGCGGCTACATCTTGTTATGCTCAACTTCTATGGATCAAGCAACAACTAGAGGATTTTGGAGTTCATAATCACACCATTACTCTCATGTGTGACAATACTAGTGCAGTCAACATGGGAAAGAATCTAGTTCAGCACAAAAGAACAAAACACATTGATGTCAGACATCACTTCTTGAGAGATGATGTTGAAAAGGGGAACATCATCATGCAGTATTGCAAGATGGAAGATCAAATTGCAGATATCTTCACCAAGGCTCTCAGCAAGGATCATTTTGAGAGTAACAGGTTGAAGCTGGGAATGATGAATATGCACTGACTTAATCCCATCCAAAGGCATCCCATCCTTGTTTTGGCTATGATTTGGAGGGCAGGTATCCTCATTACTCGTAATGTATTGTTTAAGTGAGATCAACCATGTACCTACTGCAGGTATACACTCATGAAAATCACTGGAGCGAGGAATGGTCAGAACCATTTAGGAATCAAATGTCCTTTGCAGTTGTGGACCTGGTCCCTCTCAAGGTTATCACTCTCTACATTTCTTTTAAATTGTTTGAACGAGAACCGTTGAGATCTCCACGTGTCAACTATCGGCCCTTCTGACCGTTGTCCCATCACTTTAAGTCTAAGTGACACATCTACTCAGGGACATGACACATCGTTTCAAGTTCTTTTTATAAAACCTTTCTTCACTCCATCTCTCCACATTTCAAATCTCTTTCTTTCTAAAGCCTTTCAAAACCCTTATTTCTCATTTTCTCTCACTTTATCTCTCAAAGAAAATATCTCAATCCCCATCCTCCCCAAAGAAAATGCTAGACTCACTAAATGAAATAGACCCAGTGGCATTTTACACATCTTTCGATGCTCCGTCTCCTTCCAAAATGTCGACCATCTCTCCGGTCAACATTGGTGAAACCAGTCCTCTTAATACCCAGTCTCCCTTAGACCTCAATAACGAACCTGGTCCCTATTCTGCCATACTGTTCGACCTCTTATTTGAGGAATAAATCGTCTGAGTCAAATATTCTTGCAGCCAGTGAGAGCCTAGTCGTCGAGAGTCTAACCCAGATGAGGGGAGGGTTACTAAGTGAAGAAGGAGAACAGTTTGTGGACAATCTGCTTGGGGGTTCTCAACCAGTGTTTGACCAAACTCTTGAGTTTAGTGTCTATCCGTCGTCCGATTCCACTGACACTAACGAGGATAATCGCCCCCTCCGATGGATTGTTCAAAAGAAAAGGGTCCCTATCTCCACAAAAGAAAAGGAGAAGGTTACTGAGGAGACACCTAAAAGAAGGCCTTTTACTACATCTGATTCAAAGAAACTGATGGGTGATGCTATGAAATCTAGTGCAACAACGACTGCAGAAAGGCGCAAGGAAAGAAAATCAAGTAATGTACTATTTAAGATACTTGATACTGATGTAGTGGATGTTTCCATTGACGGTTCTGAGAACGAAGGTGTGGGGGAAGATTATGAAGAAAAAAGGGAAAAACAAGTAAAGGAGCCCAGTAAGGGAAAGAGTCAGGGAAAGGGAAAGTCTAAAGCATTTGTGGCAAAAAGGGTTGTGTCCAAAAAAGGGAAGAACAAGAGGAATAGAGAATCCTCTCATGTCATCAAACCAGCATCTGGAACGGGACCTAGTCCCATTGGAAATAAAGATGATCATGGAGAAAGCAAACAGTCAATTGTCAACAATCTACATCTTTAGAAGGTTCTAGGAGGTCGAGTGTTTGACCCGGACATCATTACCAAGCATGGAATGAATTCTCTGTATGATCTTGTGGAAATCCAATCGTGGACTCACTTGTTCATGACCAAATCACCCATTTTACATGAGGAAGAGGTACGAGAGTTTTAATATACCATTGAATTTGAAGAGACTGGTAGCATAAACATCAGGGTAGGGGACACAAGTTTGCATCTGACTGAGGATCTGCTAGGGCAAATACTGGAGGTACCAAGAGAAGGGACCAGGTCTGTCATTAGAAAAACTTGCACTGCAGAATTTGTTAAAGAATGCTCTAAAATCCCTAACACCCGACGTGCTGGGATTCAAAAGAAACTCATGAAATGAGAGTACCAGCTGCTGTTTGAATTTGTCAACAAGGTACTTCTTCCTTGAACAGAAAAATGAAATGTCGCTTCTGCATCTGATCTGTTCATCATGGAGTCACTTTGCAAGTTTGATCCCATAGATCTTTCAGCCCTCATGCTAGAGCACATGTACAAGACTGTGGTTGAACACAAAGGGAAACATGGCATGGGATATGGCTACTTTTTGACCAAGGTGTTTCATCATCTGAACATACTAGTGGGAGCAGGTAAAATTAGAACTACTAAACAATCCTTCTCCCTCAGTATGCTGGTGGAATGTGAGTGTATAGAAGGAAAGGCAAATCCACTAAGCAAGGTCTCTCAGTTGATAATGGAGCGGGATCAGTTGAAACATGAGTTGGAAGAGATGACTGTGCATGTGAGCAATAAAGAAGCTGAAATTGCTCCACTAAAAGCTGAGTTGCTTAAAGCACATATTGAGGGACCTGGTACTGCAGAAGTTAGAGAGCTGAGGAAACAGAATGAAGTGCTCCTTGCCAAAATTGTTGCTCTTCAAGATAAAGCGATCAAGGACAATGGCGAAGCAAACTCTAGACTCACTCTTATCATCAAGTCCCTTTCCCATCAACCCCCTTCCTCATAGTCCTCTCCTGTGTCTTTATTTTTGTGTAGACAGTGTCCAGGGTTCTTAATTTCAGTTCAACTTATATGTGTTGAATGCTAACTTTTGTGCTATGAAATTGATTCCTGTTTTGTTGTGACTAATTTATGTCTTTTCCTGTTTTTAGACTCATGATGTTGTTGCCTTTGGCTATGATCCTTCTTAACAAACTTACTTGTTATGTTAGTTTACTGCACTTCTTTTTTATGATGCCAAAAGGGGGAATCATTGGGTGCTTAGGACTGAGGTAGAAGGTCTGGTTGACAGGGGGAATGAATAGAATAAGGTGTTGTTGACAGGGGGAAGAAATTGTAGGCACTGTGTGTATAGTTTGTCATCATCAAAAAGGGGGGAAATGTTAATTGTAGTTTTGATGATTTGACAAACCCAGAAACCCAGGGACTTTGTAAAGGGACCTGATCCCGACTTGATCCCCGACGCAAATATACACACAACTGCCGGGCTGGAAAAAAGTACAATTAGTTGGTGCACAGTCTCCAACTGTGGCAGAAACCTCAGCCAATGGCATGGCCTCGAAGGTTGTGACTATTCTTCATAAAGATTATGTCTAATAGCCATAACTTTAGTTTTTGCAACTTGAAACACTCTCAAGAACTCTTGCAAAGGCTAACAAAAGTGAAGAATCATCCTCTAGAACAACAGGGACCTGATAGAGCTGCAAGCTTAGTTGTCTTAGGATTATTTCTTCTGCACATACATTGTAAATTTGTTCCTAAATCTATAAAGGATTCAGATATTGTGTTTTGGTTGAAAAGTCTAAATCGGTTAACGGTAACTGATTTAGTGGGAAGCATCGTTTTGTTACTTAGTCAAAGTCTAAGTCATCTAGAATGGGTGGTTTAGTGGGAAACCTGTGTGTTGCTTAGTTGAATCCTAAGTTGTCTAGTGGTGATAGCTTAGTGGGCAGTGTGACATCTGCTTAGGCTCTTCAAGTAATAGAGTTATTACTTGGTTGTGAGATTAATAGCTTTTTCTCACTTTGGTTGTAACTAGGTTTCACTTTTGATTAAGGAAGATTAGTGGTAACAGTTGAAAATCCTGTGTGACAGGTCGTGGTTTTACTCCCTTGAGTAAGGAGGTTTCCACATAAACTGCTTGTGTTGTGTACTTGTTATTATTTACTCTTCGTTATTGTTCTTGTTGAGTCAAGGGATCTGGTCCATTGACTGAGAGTGGACGCACACATTCTATCACTGTATCATTGTTTTTATTGTCTGTTATAAAAAGATGGGCATGCACTTATAATTCCGATATATATGCAGAGGGTGTAACTAATTAAAATTTTCTATAGATGAATATAATTATATAGGTCGAGCTAGTGTTATTAAATTGGCATTATATGACATTCGATCTAAATAACTTTTCACCTTTCCCATGAAATTTTAAGTATATAATTAGATTCCATCTTGAGTATATGTTTCATTGACAAAAGATTGTGTCGAGACTAGAACAATTTTTTTTAATAAAAAAGACGTAAAAATGTTGTTATATGAAGTCATTATGGAGCTATGTACATTGAATATAAACACATAAAAAACAATTAGATTTGAACTCCAAGGGAAAAAGAATAAGAATACTTTTGACTTGGAATACAAATGAGAAACTTTAAAAGTTGAATTACCTAAACTATTATTTACCACAATAATTTTTCACACACACTCTAGAAAGCATGAGATTCTTTGAGTCATCATGTCTGGTATTTTTCACATGCAATTCCTATTTTATTTTTAAAAAAAATTCTAAAATTCTACATAAATTTATTTTTTTGGCTTACTCTTCTTAACTCCTTACATATTTTATAAAAGAAAGTGAAATCACTCTACATGCTACTTCGCGATGCAATAGCTTTTCAAAAAGAATAAAAAAAAAAGAAAATGTTATAGTAGAGATCGGTAATTTTATTGGCAATAAAATGGTCTATGGACCACAAAATTTGGCTTAAAAAAAAAAGAGATTGGTAATAACAATATTTCATAATTTTAGGTATTAAACTCTCAAGACATGAATAATTTAAGCGGAATTTAAAATTGTTAAATAAACCCTTTCCAACACTTTACGACCACCCTCCTTAATTAAGATCTTGTAATACTATTTTTAATTTTCAAAACTAGCTAGAGGCAACATTCATGTCAAACAATTAATTTATTTTTTTTGGTTTGTTGTAGACAAAAAGGTGCAAAAAGAAATCTTAAACAAAGTATAAGGAAACAATAATCAGTAAACAAAAAAGAAATCCGTTTCTTTCGCCTAAATCATCGCTTTTACACTTAAATACATGATTATTATAACAAAGGTACTTTTAATCTGCTTTATTAATTAGTTATCCCTCCATTATGTGTGTTCTTATTAATTGTTAAAAATATAAATTCTATTCTGGTGCGTTAATAACGTGGTTGATTCTTTTGGTGCAATTGATATCATTGTTGAAAATTTTCAAATTCTATATATGAAAAAGGGGAAAGAATATATGTAGAAAATATATGGTACTAATTTGAATGGAGAAAGACGAAAGTAAATTGAAGCTTATGTGTGCAAGCATAAAATCTCAAATCAATAATAAGCAAGTGTCTGGTAGTCAACATCCTCCAAAAATAATTGTTCCCTTCGTTTTATATTACTTGATCCCCCGTTAATAAAAATTATTGTTCCAGTTTACTTCTTCAATTTTAAATTTTTTCTTTGTTTGCCTCAATTCTTAATTTAACACTGCTTTTCAAGAATTTTGAGATTTCACATAAGGTGTCTTTTGAATACGACAGTTCAGGTCGTTACAATAAAGTAGCAGTAGTTAAATTTAGAAATCTAAAACATTTACTAATAAGTTCAGGCTTTTCTTTGCGGCAAGAAGAATTGAAAGAAAAGAGAATTTTTCATGTCGAAGTAATTGATTTCTCATAATGCTAATATGGTCAAGTTCTACGTTGAAAGAACACAAAATAGAGAAATAAAAAAGACATTTTTTTCACTTGACATTTTTTTAAATTTGAAGCAGTCCTGTTTATATAAGATCGTGCCGTATTATTTGAATTTTTTCTAGTATTATGATTATTAACAATTAATTAAAGGCGCTAACATTCTCCCTTTAAATTCGTGCTTATTGGTTTTCCCACGCAATATTCAGATTAATAAAAAAATTTGACCGACTCTTGGAGGTACAAAAATTTCCGACCTTAGAAAAATGAGATAAGAAAAATAAATTAAATTTTTTATTTAAATTGGATTTTTTTACTTAAATATTGGACCGTCGGTTGGAAGTTGGTTTGATTTTTCGATCAATTTTTTTCGACCTATAAGTTTGGGGGGATTTTAGGAGATCTACAGAGAGGTAGAGATAGATCAAGGATGACTTAAGGAAAGACAAGTCTAATGACATGACACATCTTCAATTCACCAAAGACATTACTCTCGATAGTAGAACTAGAGTAGATGGTTAGTAGGTTGTCCAACGATTTATCTCTTTTTCGTGGGAGAGCATGATTCTAGCTTAGAGCACCATATCAGTATCAATACTATTATTTTATTACGATCTTATCCTTCAAATTTTATTACTGTTATTTCTTTTACTTACGTATCTTTATTGTTTTGTTGTTGGTAATTTTTTTTATATCACTTTCATCCTAACTTTTACTTTGCACTTGATATATATATTTCTGAGATTACTTTTCTTGAATCAAAGAATTTATTGAAAATAACCTCTACATATAAAATAAAATAAAATTAATATATGCTCCTTCATCAGACCGCTTTTATTGAATCACATTGAATATGATAGTGTTGTTATAGTAACTATTTTAAAGTGATCATAAAAGTTTATTTGACTTTGTACATAAGATGGAACGAGACAAATACACAAATACAAAGAAAATAGTTTAAGACGTAGGAAGAGTGTGTAACAAACTTAGAGACACTAGACCACAAATTAAATATTGTAGGGTTTGGTGCCCGACACCACACGTGTGTTTTTTGGTATACTTATTTTTCTTAAAACACTTTTAAGTTTGACTCGTGTCATGTCTTTAGTTGATTTGTAAATTAAAACCAAATATGTGAAGGGGCCATCTAGCAAAGAAAAGAAAAAAGAAGCAACTTGTACATCCACATCTTAACCAAACATAAGATTCACTTTTTGGTCGGTTGATTGGATTCTCTAAATTATTAATTAATATTTCCCTCTCTCAAATATTATACTTCCTCCGTTTCAATTTATCATCGTTTCATGTGACACAACATTCATTTAAAAAGGAATGTTATTTTAAATTTATGATCTAACATACTCTTTAACCATTTATTTGAGTATAAAATTATTTAGAATAAAAGATGAATTTTCAAATATAAAAATGTAACATTTTTTTTAAAACAAACTAAAAAAGTGATATGTTACATGAATTAAAAAAAAAGTTTATACAATTTCCTTCTCCCCCTTGTGACAATTTTTCTCTTTTTCCCATGTAATGTGGACCAATGAATCTAACTTCACATGCTAAATACAAAATTAAATATTTAAAGGATAAAAAAGAAAATCGGATACAAGATCGTAGTATCTCTAAAAAGTTGAAATTATTAGTATTTTTTATAAATCATAAAAAAAATAAAATGAAATGGTCTGGTGGACCCTGTATTTGTATAGGATTGTATTCTGGACCCTTCTACTTACCCTTTTGTCATTTGGACCCCTGAACCCATCCAAATATAACATTTTAAACACAATTTTTGATGTGGCGTCCTATGTAGAAAGACTCCACATGGAGCGTGTGATACACACAAAACAAGAGCGTGAGACACCTTAAAAAGGCAGTAACAGTCATATTTTAACCTTTAAAGACCATCTCCTCTTTATTTTCACTCAACACCATTGTTGGACAAATTTGAGTTTTTTTCTTGTCTTTTTCTCGATCTTGTCTCTTCAAATTTCTTCTCTTTTATTTTTTCCTTCGATTTACTCATCTCTTTTTTTGTGTGTGTGACTTTATTGTATTTTTGTTGGTTTGATTTTGTTGGTCTTCACGATGACGGCTCGATGTTGCTATTGTGGAATATATGCTGAACTTAAGATGTTAGGAACACCAACTAAACCTGGAAAATGTTTTGGGGTTGCCAAAACTATTCATCTGGTAATGGGTGTGGATTCTTTCGATGGGATGATGCAAATGATTCAACATGCCAAGAACAACACAACATCAAGAATTCATCAACGAATTCAGGGCAAGGAAGACAAGCAAGACATAGAAGACAAGGAAGATATGAAAGGCAAGGAAGACAAGGATCAACACTAGTATTGGTATAACTATTACTGTGATTGTCATGATTTGGTTTCTTGCTGTTATTTTTAAGATATATTGATATGTATTAGCAGTCTAAACATAAAGAAATGGAATAACAAAGACATTGACCTCAATAGTTGACTGCATTTGCTTCAAAATAGCCTCTTAACACAAATTTGAATAGCGACTTAAAAAAGGCATTGGCTTTATTCAAACACAAATTCATACAAAAATAATGTCTTCCCAATAGCAACTTAACACAAATTCATGTACAAAAATAAAGTCTTCCCAATAACAGTTAGGATCAAGTCATTAATCTAAACAAAGTGAAATCTAATGTGTGCCTTGAGTGATTGGTGTGGCATGAGTGTCTGTTGTTCCTTGAGTGCTTCTGTAACTATCCTCTTGTAGTTGTGTTTGAGTAACTGCAGCTCTTTCCTTCCACCTTAGTCCATTGGGTTTGTAACCAAGATCAATACTGGTAGGACTTCAACTTGACAATGTAGCACTATGTAACACCCTATCAATATTTCCAGATTGAGAGAACAACAAAAATCTTAACTTAAAGATGAACTAATATAAATTAACGCAATTAAATGTGTTTAGATGATAAAATACATACCCTCTCAGTTACACTGCCACCTGATCCAAATAAGAGACCATAACCAGTTGTCTTTGCTTTTTTTTGTCTTGGTCTCTTATATCCAAAAGTTGTACCACCTCTCAAAGTTGTGCTAGTCTTTCTTTTATGGCCAGCTGCACTAGAAGTTGATTGTTGAGTACTTAATGGAGTTGTTGTAGGCCTTCCACAAAATGTTGAGGTAGTTGCATGCCTCACATCACTTGATGTAGCACTGATAGGCCTTCCAGCATATGCTAAGGTAGGTACAGGCCTCACATCACTTGATGAAGCATTCGTAGGCCTTCCAGCAAGTGCTGAGGCAATTGCAACACTTGGACCTGTATTTATACTTCATTGGCTTTCAGTTGCAGCATTTGTAAAATCTGAAGTTGCAGCATTTGTTTCAGTAGTTGCAGCACTTGTTTCAGCAGTTGAAGTTCCAGCATTTGAAGTTCTAGCATATGAAGTTCCAACATTTTTCTACAAACATATATTAAATTGAAAAGTATAACTAAAAGAGTAAAATTCAGTAACAGAGAGATATTAAAATTCAGTAACATACAGACATTAAAGCACAACTTATCAGAGTTGGACATCCTTTCTTGTTATGTCAAAAAGTCTTACACACAGAACATTTCATTTTTCTTCCCTTTCTTGTATCCTTTTCAAACTTCTTCTTAAGAAGCTCATCACTATCTTTTCTCCTATTTTTTCCTGGTCTTCCTGGCATGGCAGTAATTTCAGGTGGATCAATGGATGGTCTTGTATTTTTTTGCCACATCTTCATGTTTGTCATAGGTTGAATAAACCTATTATATGCTTTCAGGTATGTTTCCTTCTTATACCAGTGATCAACAAATGACTCAACTACCCAATCTTTATAATGAATTGATGTAAGTGCATGGCCACAAGAAATTCCCTTTAGTTGCCATGACCTACAACTACACACCTTCATTTTTAGGTCAACAACATGTTTATATGGTGGATCATGAATATCAAATCCAAGATCACCATTAAACTTTACCTCACAATTATCTACAATTTCAGTTTTTTTCTAAGAATATCCATAGCCATTGGTGATAAATCAGTAATCCATTTTTCTGAAAATTCTCTCATTTGATTCATTCTTTCCATAACTTTGACTTTTATTTCCTCTAGCATAGTGATTATTGATTTGAATCTAACACCTAAAACTCAACTGTTGAAAGTCTTACACATGTTGTTCTCAACCACATCACACTTTCTATGTTCTTTAAAAAATGCTCTACACCATGCTTCTTTGCTATACTTTAACAAATATTCTACGATGCCTTGTCCTAACTGACTCATGTGATCAAGTTTTACTTGTAAAAGGACCTCAAATGATGCCCTGGCAAACCTGCCAGAATTTTCTTCTCCTTTCTTACTTCCAGTTTGCCCATATATGTCTAGCACACCATCTAATTTCAGCATTTGGCAATAATTCAATAAGTGCAAGATGAAGACCTTTTCAAACAAAGAACATTTGACATACAACAATGTTAAATATAAATTACTCTAGAAAGGTTAAAGAATAAATTTAACAAATAATATAGTTATACCTTTTGCATATCAGACATCATTGTTAGTTCTTTACCTTCTGTAAGCTCCAAATCATGTTTTATGCACTTGAGAAACTAAGACCATGTGTCCTTGATTTCTTTATCAACTATTGCCCATGCTATAGGGTACATTTGATTATTTCCATCTTTGAAAATGCAATATAACAGTTCACCTTTACATACACTTTTGAGAAATGCACAATCTAAACCAATAATCCTTCTACACCCTTCTTTCCATCCATTTTTTAAGGAACCAAGACAAATATAAATGCTCATAAACACCTCTTTTCCTAAAATTGTGTTCTTGGATGTCCTAATAGATATAGTAGTTTCAGAATTTGTGGTCTTTAATTCGTCAGCATAATCATACAACCTAGCAAACTCCTCTCTGAAATCTCCCAAATGTTCATTCATAACATCTCAGTTTTGCCTTTCTACAACTTGTCTTACTAACATACAAATCATACTGCTTTTGTATCAAAGATTGAATCTGATATAGTTTGATGGTAGGCTCACTCATAATCCTATCCTTGTAATGTTTACTAATCCAAATTGGGGGTACACAGTTTGTTTCTTGTTCTTTTAAAACACTTGTGGGCATGAAAATATGTTTTAACACTGAAGTTTCCAGTGTTACCATCAATACTTCCAAGAATATGTCAAGGACAACCCTTTTTCTTACACTTTGCCTTTATCCTTTCATTCTCATTAGGTTTCAACTTAATATTCACACCCTCCTGAATATAGTAAGTTTGCAGTGCCTCCCTGAACTCAATATGATTCGAAAAAATCATATACAATTGAAATATAACCTTTTTAGCAGTTGGATCAAAGTAGATCTTTGTACTTTTATTCCTAGGTGGTGGATCTACTACTTCATCATTCTCAACAGGATTCCCTTCATCTTCACTAATGTCACTACCAGGATCTGAGCTATCAAAATAAGGGTCATCACCACCCAAATTGCCTTCAAATCTCCCCCTCTTGTCCTTATAAATGTCTTCAAAACCAGAATCTATACCTACATGATCAGATGATATCTTATCTAGATTTACTCTATCAGCCTTCTCTTTAACTTGTTCTTGAATGTTAGATTGCCTAGCTTGAAGCAACTCTTCATCCAAATCACTCAAATTATCAATATTTTTATCAACATCATAGAGTGAATCAGAATCAGAATGTTCTTCAACTCTGGGGGCATGTTCTTCAACTCTAGGGAACTGCTCTTTAACGAAAAGGGACTGCTCTTCAACTATAGGGGACTGATTTTGGTTTAAATGACTGCAAGAGAAGAGAGAAAGCAAGCCGGAAACTTCGAACTTCATGTCTATTTTCATTTTCATCAAATGATTGAGATGAAGACACATCAATCCTATCTATTTGTGGGCAGGAAGACAGATCATCTCTATTTTTGTGTGGGGAGGAGGACACATCAACATTATCTTTTTGTGGAGAGGAGGACACATCAGCATTAGTGCTAAGCAATAGAAGTATCTCATCAACAACTAAAGGTATACTAATGGGATGTACAACATATACATCAACAAAATCAGTACCCTTCAAACCATTAAGAAGGTTTAAAACATTAGAATCAATATTTAACATGTAATAATCACCATTCTTGTTGACTCTACATCCAAATGTCTCAACATTTTCAACACCAAATTCCAGTGCTATTTTATGAAACAACATAATATGCAACTCATCTACATCTATATTAAACTTTTCAAGACTAATGATTCCATTGGCATACCTTAAAATAGGATCAGATACAAAACAACCCCCATAGTGAAATTGAAGTATCACTATAGTTAAAGTCATTAACTTACCATGCATGTAAAGTCAAAAGAAAAATAACTATAGTTAAAGCCATTATCTTACCAAGCCTGTAAGTAAAAATAACAAAAAACCCTAATTTTTTTTAAGGAAACAATGTGTCAAGAATCTTATGTAACAATGGACCACTAACACTATCAATACCCAAGACAATTGACAGGAAATAAAATATTAATTTTAGTCGAAATTGAGATTTTACGAATAAACCCTAAAATCTATTCGAATTCACGAAATATGCCATTGAAGTCACTCGAAGTCATAGATCAACGAAAGCATATTACACTAACATTACACCCAAACCAAAGTAAAATCCTCAAAAAAATTTGAAAAATCGAATGACAATCGACCCTAAAATCAAACAGATACGCACAAAGAAAATGAAAAAAAATTAGAACTAACGCAAAAGGCAAGAACTTACAACGAAAATCGCAGTGGAACTGAGCTTCAACTGAGCAAAATCACAGAGAAACTATGAGAAATCGCGGAGAGGAGAAGAGGAGAAAGTGGAAAAGTCCCGAAGGTTTGGAAAAATCGCAGTGAACTATTCTTAATTCATATGAATCATTTGCTACGTGGAATATAATACTTATACGTGGATTCAAACTTTTTTCTTTTTTGGCCAATGTGAACGTGTTTGTGCAACACGCACCATACCACATCAAAAATTGTGTTTAAAATGTTGTGTTTGGATGGATTCAGGGGTCCAGATGACAAAAGAGTAAGTAGAAAGATGCAAAATACAATCATAAACAAGTACAATGGGTCCATCAGACCATTTCGCCTAAAAAAAAAGTTTTTGAATTTGTTGTCATCGAAACCAATATAATTGTCTTGGGAAATGTAATTTTGGGAACAGAGAACTTTAGACAATAAATGTTTTTCCATTTTATTTTACATTTTTTTGGAAATGAAGGACCAATCAATATAATCGCACATGCGTGTTAGTTTAGCAGGTGAATTAATAAATTAATTTGACGACACAAAACCACCACGTAGAACATATGAATATGTTATCAAAGGAGATTTTATACTCCATTAGTCTTTAATTACTTATTTCATTTTCTTTTAGATGCCTTTTTAAAAAAATTAATTGTTTTTTATATTTTTTAATATACTTAATTTATGTGTTTTATTCATTAATATCAAGATTAATAATGACTTTTTTTAGAACTTTACAACAGTTAAAATACTTATAAAAAGAAATTAATTAATTTTAAGAAGAAAATGAGAAAAATAAATAAGTAATGTATCTTAATATTTTTAATAATATGAAAAGGATCAGGAAATAGATCATATATGCACCTAAGATCTCTCATCTTCTAATTTAACAGAACAAAATTAAAACATCATTACCAAATTTGAACTATATACCTTAAAGGGGTCGTTTGGTTGCAAATTAAAGCCATATTGTTATAAATAATGTAGAAATATAATATTTGATATTTCAACAAGTTGATTTCCAAACTACCATTTAGTCTAATGAAAGGTTCTTGTTTCAATACAATATTTTTCTAATTATAATTCCCTACGGTATTAATGTGTTTACATAACTAAATAGGGGTCAAATTTAAAGTAGTTGACCCCTTTTAATTTATTAATCTAGTATAATATAAGTTGGTCAAGAAACTAGCGCTCTCAAACCAAAAGTAATAGATACAATTAATAAGTCTATGTTCATTGATAGGATTATTGGTGCAGTATCTTTTTTTTTTTTATCACATGGTGTGTTAATTACACAGAATGGAGAGAAAGAATAGAAGTACTACAATAATTATCAAGTGAAATCTAGAATCAAGGCAAAAGCATATTCACCCAACTCATTAAAGTCATTGTAAGAAAAGGTTCATGTATCACCAATAAGTGTGATATATAATGGACAAATCTTCTTTTGGTTTCCCATACAGAGTTATTTTGAGTCTCGACTAAATTTGAATCGCGTACTACAAAGTATATTTGAAGATAGCGCTTCCAACATGATTTTATTCATACCCTGGATTGAACCTAAGACTCTGATTATGAATTAAACAATTCAATCATTGCACCACAACCTATGTTGATGACAAATCCATTTTCAACCATTATGTAATTATTTTTTCCTTTTGATTTACATTTTTATTCGAGAACAAAAAAATACTTATTAAAGATGATTTCATCCTCAAAATTCAATTTCAAAATTTTTAATTAAAAATAAAAATCATTATACCAATAAATATTCCATATGCCAATAAATATACTTACAACTAGCTCACTCTTTTTTTTTCTTTGATAAATAGAAAAGAAAGAGAAGTCATATGTATAGACAAACTTCACATGGGACATTTATTCGACATTATGGAAAGACTATGATCCAAGAAAGTCTCCTCGCATGGGAACATGAAGACCCTATATTATTTAATTTAATAGTTAAAAAAAGTACCTAAAAGTATGTGCCTATATAATTCAATATTCATAAGAAATAAAAAGAGTCCATATTTCACAAGGAGACTATATTCTGTATACCTTGGCCGCCAAGAGAAAGACTTCATATATGTATTTTTCTAAGTCAATACTAGAGGAAGAAGACCAGCAAACTTTATTGTCTTGACTCTAAATAAAATTATAGTAAAATATATTATGCACATGATCCTTCTTGTATCAATGTTCACCCACTAATTAGTTTCACAATAAAATATTCAGAATAAAAAAAATTGTTATATTTTATAAACTACATTAGAGTACCATGGCAATTTTAATAATCATTCGAATCCAAAATATTGAAAAATGTTAAGTTAGCCTTAGTATTGTTAATGTAGTTGGATTCCATGATAGAGTACCAATTGTCTAAGTCATAATTCTTTTTTTAAAATGAAAAAGAAAAAGAAATACAAACTATGTAAATATATTATTATATGGTAAATTTAGAATTTTTACTAGACATGTATATGCTCCCTCCTTTCACTTTACTTGCCATGATAGATCAACTTGCATGCACATTCTTAAGAAATAATAAATAAAAATATATATTTTATCATGATATTTATATATCGATTGGTGTACAGTCTAATTAACTTGTGAAATGATTTGAAATGAATGATTAAGGTTTTTTTTTTAAAATAAATAAATTATGTGGATATTAAGGAAAAATTAGCAAACTAGTCACAATCTCTAACATAATTATTAAAAATATCTACATTTTAAAATTATTATTAAAAATATCAAAATATCAATATTTTAGGAAATAAATTGTATTCTAATATAATTTTTTAAAAAAATCTTTTATTTCTCAAATGAGGCCCACAGGCCACATTGAACCAATTTTACATCACTGTCGAGTAAAAAAGAAAAAAAATTCACTCACTACCCACTTACTCATCTTTCTTGGTTTTACCCTAACTCACTACTTTCTCTCTCTTCCTGTTGTCACCACTTTTGACTTATTCGTTGTTCAAAAAAATTAACTCTTCAATTTTCCACAATTTGTTCAAGAAATTTCTCAATTAATTCAAAAGATTATGATTTATAAAGGTAAATTGAAAGTCACCAAATATTTTGTGAGATTTCTTGTGATTTTGTTTTCATATTCACCAAGTATTTTATATTTTGAATTTATGTATTTTAGATTTTCCGTCTTTTTTCGATTTTGATGTGAGTTTTGTTTTCATATTCACCAAGTATTTCGTGAGATTTCGTCTTTTGAACACTAGTATATTGTAGTAATCTACATTAGCATTCATACATCATATATTGTTTGATTTTGTATACATTAATATTTAATAATTTCGTATTTTGCATGATTAGAAAATTAATGCTTCCCATAACTACATTAATAAATACAAATTCATATTTATATATCAGACACAATTGTATTAGAATTTTTTTCCCAGAATGCACTATTAGAAAATTGTGTATTTTTCCTCCTTAGTTAAAACATAAATTTGTATCTAGTACTCAATTGTATTCATTACTCACTACAAATCAGCAATAAATTATTATAACACATAAATTTCGTCGATTGTATCCAAAATTAGTTACTCATTACTTAATTATACTGGGATACAATATATTTGTTGTATTAAAAAACACCAGATACAAAAATCAAAATTGTATCCTTACTCAATTGTATCCAGTATTCAATACAAATCAACAATAAATTATTATAACACATACATTTTGCCGATTGTATCCCAAATTAGTTACTCATTACATAATTGTATTGGAATATAATATATTTGTTGTATTCAAAAACACCAGCTACAAAAACAAAAAAACACGCACTTTCATTCATTATAAATCTTAGAATTGCTACAATTTCGTAAAAAGGTTAAAATCTCAATACATACAAACATTCCACTGCATTCATCACAAAAAAAAAAAAAAATTCTACCCAATTTTCTAGTCGAGATTTACGAATATCACCTATAAACAAATTAAATAATCGACAATTAAAAAAAAATACTTAATCATTTTTTTTTGAGTTTTCACCGACAATATCAAACTTTAAAGAAATTTGTGTAATTGACTTTGCTATCCAAAACGATCGAGATTGAATTCGGAAAAAAGTCGATTGATTCAAAACTTGTTTTTTGAATTTTTTAAGAATAATGGAGAAAGACTCTTCAAAGAACAATGGATAGAGGCCCACTTTTGTATTTCTCCTTTGAATACGTAACTGATGAAAATTTTGAAAGATTTTTACCTTTTTAAAAATATTTTGTCCCATGATTTTGTCCATTCTGTTGTTAAGTATTTGTATTCTTTCCCATTAAACAAATTAAAAAAAATACATAACTCAGCACAAACTAAAATATTGACATTTTAAATAAATATTAAAAATATGGCTAAGGAATCCTATAAGAAGCTAAAATATTGTTGTTTTGAAAATTTCCTTTTATTAATTGCTTAAATCTGTACAAAGTGGGCCAAGTGAACCCAAATAGGAAAGAAAGAAAACAGAATTAAAAGAACAAAAAGGAAATGAAAGGCCCAGATCAGCTGAGAAGCCTTCTTTGTAAAAGATCCCTAAAAATGATTAAGGTTAATGGGAAAGAAAAAGCAAATAAATTGTCTTTCTTTTAATATACTAAAGTAGTTTGATGAATAAAATGAGAATTTATTTATACAAGTAAAATTAAAAAATGGAGAAAGAGTAATTATCTGAGATATGTGCTTCCTCAGTCCTTCACTAACATAGGTTCTTTTACGAGTATTGTAATTAGTCAAAAACCTAAAAATATGGTTTCTAAACCCTTGAATTGAATAGGGTCTCAACCAATTTACGAAAAAATAATTTTGTGTGACCTAGAATACATTTTTTTTATTGACTTTTACTTGTTACGTTTTGATTAATTTTTTAGAGTTAACGGCATGCTTGATCAACATCTTAAGATATATTTTTTTATTAGAGAGAAGTACGGAAAATATTCTTAAATTCGGCGTGAATTGTTGTTTTATTTCGAACTATTTATAGCCTTAAAAACACCCTTTTATTTGACTAATTGAACTTAGATACAACCTCGATCTTATAACATGAGTAAAATACACCCTTAAATTCTCTCCAAGTTTAGGGTGTTTTCAACACTTCTCTCGATTTTTTATTGAGAATTGCATGCTTCTACAAGAGCTTGAAACCATTTCCTATGTCATGTGGCAGATCGGGATGTATCTAAGTTTAATTAGTCAATTAGAGGAGTACTGTCAATAATTTGATAATGAAACTAATAATTAGTGTCAAGTTTAGAAGTGTTTTCAAAACTTCTCTTTTTTATTGTATTAATATGAGAAGGATCGTAACTTATAGAACGTAACTTTTTATATATACAATTTTCAAATTTTGATATTTTAAATTAATCTAATCATGACAAGTGAGAGTGAATTGTAGGAGTAACAAACAAAAATGACTATTAATACTACACTTGTTATGATTTGCATGAGAGTCCTAAAAAACTAGATTGTGATACCAACTTTTGTTGTCCAAATTGGAATAGAAGAAGTATATGTATGTCTTCATGTGTCACAAGAACAATTACCCTTTGTTTCGGACTTTCGGTGGGTGTCGGCCCACTGTTTCAAACGTGGGTTCACTGCTTTTATGCCCACACATGGCCCTACCCAGCCTAATTTGTGGTATTCAAGTTTTTGTGTACTTGTCAGGTGTTTTCTCCTTTAAAATAATTTCAATATCATTATTGTTATTTTGTTTGGATGCACAAGATTTGTTATAATCAAAGTAAGCCATGATTGTGAAAGAAAGAGACTGCCTGACAACTAACTGTCATCGATGGATGACTCCGAATTTTTATCAAGAATGTCTAAGAATAATTGTATGTGATTATTAAAATAAAAAAATACGTATTGTGTTATTTGGGTTCAAATTCATAACTTCTATATTCAAATGAACATTCATTACCATTGCGCTAAAGACATAACTTTTGTCAAGGGTGTCCAACTTTAAATATATATACTTTAAATGTACAATTTGACATATATATACACAGCGTAATTTTTAGACGAAGGATGTCCAACTGGTGACTGCCCTTGACTTCCGCAATATAAATATAGGTAACTTAGAGAAATCTCACTAATTTAAGAGTAATTAGTTAATACATACTAGTTTATACTATATGCATCTCGAGATATATGCGGTTAAAATTAGATGTAATTTATTTTATATACATTGTATCCAAGTGAATTCGCATGTATTTGGGATACATAAGCAAATCTTGCTCGATCAGCTCTCCCATCTCGTTTGCCACTCTCATATCTCATTCACGTATCTGGTATCCCAGTTACCTGGGAATCACACCGCATACATGTGTCTAGTGTGTATCTAGTGTGATTCACATGTCTGGGATACATAAATAAATCTCTCTCGCCTCCCTTCTGGTGATCTTGCTCAAGCTTTTCTTCCTATTTTAGTGCATCTTACATAAAAAAACATGTATCTAAATGAATTTGATTTGAAATATAAATTAATGGAATAAAATGTAATTATTTTAAATTATAAGAAAAAATCATAAATATTGTGGAAATATTTGTATAATTATGTAATTTTTCCTATAAATATTTGGAAAAATTACAAAAAAAAACTTTGGAGAAAACAGTTTAATGGGCTATGATGAGACTGTGATAGTGGTGGGGAAAAAGATAATTTATGGAGTTCAAATTATCAGGAGAAAGAAAAAATGAAGTGCAGATTTTTCTAAATTGAGAAAGTGACCATAACCTTTGTAGCAATCTGATGTTATCTCCGTTTGATTTGATTGGCAAGGTAACTTGGACTGGATTTTTTTTTTATGTTTGGTTATGTAGTAGAAGATATTTCTAAAAAAATATTCATTATCTCTAATACTAACAAATAAGATGAAGTAATATTTTTATGAAATTCTTGAATAGGAAAAAAAATCGACAATGATGTCTTTCAAGTGTTGGATGGAGTAGTATTTGAAGTTACAAGTTAAGATGATTATAAAGTATAAGAGTAAAAAGCTTAGATGATTACTTAATTTTGGTTAATTAGTTTTTATAGTCCTTTATTATTTGTCTTTTAAAAGTCACCTAACTTTATCAAGTTAGCTTTCATAGTGACATATTAGCTTTAAGGCCCCTAGAAATCTCTATAGATTGTAAAGAAATCATCTGGTACTTAGAAGATGATCACCCACCCTATGCTAATATTTTGTCTATTGCATGGATCTAATCCGACAACTGGGGAACCCTCTAGTGCAGCATAGATATTGAGAGGGAAATCAAGTGACATATATTCTAGCTAAGATACTAACTTAGATATGACAAACTCTTTTTTGTTATACATAGTTCATCTTTTGTTTGTAATTGGGAAGCAGTAATTAAGCAGATAAAGTAGGAACTCTTTTTGCAAGATATATAAAGCCAAATAGTATTAATAAATATTATAATCAACAACTACCCTCCTACTAGCATCAGTCATGCTCTGTCACTCTCTTGTACTGGTGCATATTAAGATATAATATATTACATCGTATTTGCATTTTTTCTTAATCACATATTCAAACATTAATTTAAAATCATAACTTCATATCACATGCTCCAACTGAAGCTTAACCTACCCGCATAAACGATGGCAAATACTTTGGGGGTGTTTCAATGATAGGTACTCTACTAATTCGTTAAATCAATAAAACAACTAAATGTCCAAGTTGGGTATATTAATATAATAATATTAATAATGTATACAGAGAAGGAACTAAAACTCAATTAGAGTTAGCTATAAATGATGAGAATCAAATTATAAAGTATGTTTACTCCATTGGATCATAAAATAAGATCCAAACAATTAAGTGATATACAGCTTTCACCATTAAACAATATTAAAGGTCACCTAATCCTTCATCTCTTTAGTGCAATTCTTCATCTATTTCCTATTTGCACCTTTATGAAACGCTTTAATCATATCTATGTACGTAAGTCATGAACATATGAGATATGATGATGACACCCCCACCAGCATAAATTACCCAATATATAGTCATAAATTCATTTAATGGATGACATATTCTTTTATAACACACATTTGCTACAACTATGTTAATCTTGTTAAATATACGTATTATATCTGCATGCATGGCCAGGATCAACTATTCTAGAGTCTAGATGTACAATATACTTCCTCCATTAAAAAAAAAAGACCTAATTTGATTTGACACGAAGTTTATGAAAATAAAGAAGGCTTTTCAATCTTAAAGTCCTAAATTAAAGTTATGCCAAATATATCAAAAGACCCGTTAATCCTATGGCCTTAATTAATTAATTAATATGTCACGTGAAAAAAATTTGAAATTAAAGTGTTGCTAAAAAGAAGGGATCATTTTTTTTAAAACAGACTAAAAAAAATAGATCATTCTTTTTTAAACCGAAGGAGTAATTAGTTAAATTTATATTTTATCATTCTAGCCTCTTTTCTAGACAATTACTTAATCAACATACGGAAATTAGATAGTAGTACTTTAGGGAGTAATAGTTTTTCTTTCCCTTGGGACACATAAATCTTCTCCATAAATAGCAAAGCTAGCATAATGGATCTAGGGTTTGATCATATGAGATGATAAAACAGATTATCATAAAATCTTTTCCCTTTTTGATCTTATAAGTCTAGGTTTAACTTAATCCTTATCCTCCATTATCCATTTATTCTATAGAACCACCTTTAATTTGGAGGGATTTTATCTATAATTTTATCATGGCTACAATCATCAACTACATGAACATGTCAATCCTCTAGAGATAATGGCATCCTCTTATCCTCACAATTCTTTTGTGGTCGGCAAACCCATCCAATTCCGGCATAGTGGAAAGGGATAAAAGAAATAAAGAAGGGTGTTATCTCCATGTGAGTTAAAAAAAAAGAGCAATCATTTCCAACTTTGGTTCTTTATGCCACGTTTAGCACTTACCATGCTACATTTGAGTCACTACAAGTTCCCTTTACTACTTTTTGTTGATTTCTCTTTTTATTTCTTTTTATTAGTGTGCTTTCCATTTTATCTTTTGCTTCTATATATGTGATTGACATAATACATCAACTGTATTGTTTAACTTGATGTCAATTAATATTTATGTCTCTCAATTTTAGCTATGTACAAGTGGACATAAAACTTAAACTTGTATAGAGTAGAATAAGTAGACACGTACGTCCTACATGACAATTTGCATTGTGTATTATGCCGTATAGAACGCGTGCGTTTAATTGTTCAATTTATACAAATTCAAGTGTCTACTTGTGCATACTCCAAATTGAAGAACATAAATATTAATTGAGACCAAGTTCAATGACATATTTATGTATTATAATTTATGCCTATGTCGTATGTATTTTTCTTCTTCTTTTTGGAACTTTAATCATAAATTCCATATGTATATTCTTATCGCAAATTGGAGAAAATTTCCCTTTAAATTCCTTTTTAAAATATTTATATTTTCTTCAAGAATTTAATTAATTTAATTATATGCAATAAGAATGGTATATTTTAACGTGTATATATAGAAAGAAGGTAGTTGCACGCTTTATTTTTCTACTAATTAAGTCTGCTTCTTATGGATTGTTAGTTGCTACTTAAATTATTTTTTAAATGACGTGATAGATCAAAAAATATTTTATTTTACGGTGCATATATAGAGGTTAAACTGATATTCCCTAAACTCGATTTAAAACCATTTTTATTCATTTTCAACTTTAAGCATAATTTTTTGTTTAATTAACAGTAACATGGGTGATTAGGAATGACAAATTTACCTATATTATTAATATCAATCATAGAGGGTATATTTTCACAAGCTAAGGTTGAAGTCCAAAAGAGGATGTTCGAAAAAGTAAACTGCCCTTTGCTCTATAGAGGAGCCATTGTCCTCTCAGCCTTTTTCCCTATTTGTATCCTAATGTCGTTTTCTTTTTGTCACTCTAGTTAAGAAGTAAAACAGGAATTTTTACTTTTGAGTATAGAGTATATGTCTAGGTTTACCATTTTTCTTTTTGGTTTTTCATTTGATATTCGATATCTGTATTGGAGTCCGATTAAATTCGGATTCACACCAGAAAGTCCAGTAAAGCATCCTAACAAAGTGATTTCATATTCAAGAAAATTCAAACCTAAAACCTCTGATTTAAGGATGAAGGACTACTTAGAATTTGACATTTTAATCACCAATGATGTGGTTTAGATTGATTCTATGGTATTAAAAGATCTAAGCAAGATTTTTTTTTAATCACTTTACAAAATGCATGTATTCTATTCACATAAGTCAAATGATTACAAGTTCTTACTTTACTTGAAGTAATGAATAAATCATACGTGCATCACATTTATAGAGAAACAAATAAAGCTGGCAACCTATTTGGAGAACCATGGGGAAGTTTAAATTTAACATAGACAATATGATTTGGACTTGTCCACCTTCTTGTGCTTTATCTCAATTCACAAACACTATTTTGAAGTTTAGATTAGTGGTTCTTTTTTAATTGAGGTTTTTTTCATTAAGGTTTTTTGCTAAGATTTTTAACGAGACAACTTATAAGGCATATTATTAAATATGTGCCTTCTTTTTTCTTCATGAAGTCTATTCTAGTAAGATTTTATTGAGACATTATTTATTAATTAACATGCAAAGGTGTGTTAGAAATTCGTCATATTATGAACGTATATTATTCAATTTTCTGGGTAAGCTTGCAATCAAGCAGACAATTTCCAAGTAGAGAAGTTGCAAGCAACTTGCAATCAAACATACAACTTGTAGGTACTAGATAAGTTGCAAGCAACTTAAAACTGTCTTCTCAGACTTGCAATCAAGCAAACAACTTGTAAGTAGCTCAAATAAACAGATTGTAAGTAGCTCAAGAAGGCAGCTTCTAAAAGGCCTTAATTACAACTACTTTCTGAAAAAGCCTTGCAACTTCCTGAAAACCCTTGCAACAATTTTTTTATATTTTTTTTATATTTAGAAACTCAATTCAATTCATTTGTATATCAATTAAAGTGAACAATATATCAATCTTTCTCTGTACATTTTCTTTATTGTCTTTTTTTTAGTACAAATTTCTAATTTTAATATTTTTGATAAAATTACCACCTGGACCCCTAACCAAGTTTTTCGTTTAGGTTCGCGAAGATTTTAAATTGACCTTTTAACTTAAAATATATTTTGATTTAGTCCAATACAAAGTGCATGAATCATATAAAACCCAGAAATAAGAATTGATTAGTATACATGCATATTTTAATAACCCAATTTAATATTCTAGTATGTACAAACTAACCGTTGTTACAGCCTAAACTAGTCAATGTCGTATGATAGGACCACTAATTATAATTATAACATATCTCTGGAAAATAATCTACATACAATTCTAATTTGTATGGTGCTGTGGTACGTAACTACTTCATATCCCATCATGCCTGCTCAACTCAACTACTCCCTCCGTTCATTTTTACGTGTCCAATATACTAATTTGAAATGTCTGATAATACTTGTCCAATTTATAAAATCAATGAATAATTTATCATATTGTGTTTATTTTATCCTTGCTATTATATGTTGTTCATTTTCAATATTTAGATAACTTATATTTAATATGAATGATTTGGTAAAATTACTCATATCATTTATTGCTTCATAATCGCCATGTCAAGTCAATAGTAGACAACTATTGTTGGACAGAGAGTACTCCGTCCGTCCCACTTGTCAAATATTTCTTAAGATTTACCTTTTTACTTGTTATTTTTGGACAATTTATTTTCTCCTATTATACCCTCAATTTATTAAAATTGAGTTAATGTCTTTGAAAAATGTAGTGAGTAAATATATTTGAGATCATATCAATTAATAAGGATTAAATGGTAAACTCACTATATCAATTAATATTTTCTTAATATATAGGTGTGTCAAGTCAAAATTTGATAAGTAAAAAAGGACGAAGAAAATATCTATTTAATTGGATTTAAATTACTGAAAAATAAATAAATTGTGTAAATATTGTTTATATTGTCCATGTATAAAATTTAAACTTTATTTAATTTAAGATGATCTTTTCTCGCGGAAGAGTATCAGTTGAAATTTTACGATTTAAAATATACCCTTTAATTGTTTAAAAAAGTACTACATTTTTGACATTGTTCATTACACAAAATATAATAAAGAAAAAGAACACTGAAATTTTGGATATTAAATATGTAACATTTGTACACGTAAATATATGTATAAAAAAGTATCACTTGTTTTCTTGAAACGAACTAATAAATTTATATGACCTTTAATTGTTACACTCCTTTTATATAACAAGATAAAAGGTGGATTTGAGATAAAAAGTAAAAAACCATGGATGCTTTTTTCAGTTATCTTGAATAGTAGCTTACTTTAATAAATAAACTTTTAATAATAAAAAAGTTTGGCCATTTCCAACAGAAACAGTTGGTGATAGTGAAATATTATGGGGCCTAATTATTACAAGGTTCCTAGTAGGCATGATGAGCTTCCACGCTAGCTACCCATCGACATCCATATTAAAAACAAAAAAATATGTTTAGATTAAGTTGGAATAACTCATCATTTAATCCTTACTTTTAAGTCCAACAAGTGAGATTTAATGTGCTGTTATAAACTTATACTTAATTGATTTGATTCCTCAACATGATAATGACTCCCTCTAGCTACTTTCTTTACTCACTCTTTAAAAAAATAAAATAAATACTCATATTTTTAGTTGTGTACGGTTGATAATTTTATATTTACTGAAATCAATTCAAAATTTTATTAACGATCACCCTCAATATGAAATTTATGATTAAAAAATTGTATTATCTTAATCACTGGATTTATCTAGAGCCAATAAATAAATGAATAGTATAAACAAAAGATGAGATTATTATCCGGTGTTATATTAATTAATTTGGACTAGATTTAAAAATTTCAATCTAGTCACACTCCTTTTAGTTACATTTAATGTGTCATGATCACTTAGATAGTGAGATATCGTTTTTAGTTTCTTTTTTTTAAAATTGAAAATATAAGAATATTATAAATATATCAATTGTTGCGGTCAATATAGAAGACATGCGTTCAACTCCACCAATAATAAATGGAAAAACTACCTAACTAGACATACTTTACTATCATATATACTTAATTTACCTCTAGTTTAAAAAAATTACACACAATAACACTTCAACATTTATATGATATATTTTAAAATATTTAATTTGATACACCAATCCCTTAAATATGATATTGAATAATTATCTTAAAATTTAAACTCTTTAATTAATGCTTAATTATTAATTCAATTTTTTCCTCTCACCTCAATGGCTCAATCAGTCGATCCCCTCCTTCAATTCCATTACCTTTCGTATCTCTCACCCTCACCCCCACCCCTACCCCTGACCCCACACCATCTTCAAACACCTCTATCATCTTCCTTTCTTCCTTAATCTTCTCAATACATGTTTGCATGTTTCAAATTCAAAACTAAATCTTGATAATCTCCAGTATACAAAGAGGTAAATTACTTCTTTTTTTTTCATTATTCCAATGTATCTTTGTTTTACATCTCCTTCATGTATCTGAGATAGAATTCATATTTCTCTAAAGTTTGATTGTATAAACTTTTACAACTTAGGCTCCGAGATATATGTATCATTAATGGCAAGATACATGTATCCAATAATTTTTAAAGCCGAAATACCCTTCAACTAGATCGTTGTACGTTGGAAGGAACCCATGAAGAAGATGAAGAGTACAATAACATAATTACTTGGATTTATGATTTTGTTATTTTAGGAAACTTGTTAGAGTTGATACTCAAGGATCCTGTATATCTGTTGGGTTGTTAATTAGTCATCAATTAATCCTTTAATTAAGGAAATAAGTTACACCCCTTTAATTTAAATTAATAAATTGCGTATCTCGGCTTTGAAAACTGTTGGATACATGTATCTCACCATTAATCATACATGTATCTCGAGATCAAAATATATAAAAAGTAATATTACAAACTATCAAAAATCCTAGTAATTAGGATTTATAGTAGTGAAATTTATATAAAATGCCCTTAATAAAACTCATTTCGACTTAGCTATTTTAACGTATCACTACTTAAAAAAAGGTCATGAATGACAAATAGGAATCGTAATTTTATGCTTAAAAGATATCATAATTGAGTAGTAATATGAAGTCGAAAAGGATCGAATATAGTTAGACTAACTTCCAAAGGACAAATAATATCAAGTATAGAAAGTTATTTCAAACTGTGGAATGTGGATGCCTCCGAAAGAAACACTTTTGCGGTAATATATTCGATATGAAATACATATAATTCAAAGGTGACCGTTTTGGAAATCCACGTGAATAAAACAATTTAAATGAAACAAAGAATGATATGAAAACCTCGTAGCAATGACGAGGTAAACACGTGAAATAGCATGGATGCCACGTCGATAATGATGTGGCTGCCACGATGGACTTTCCTATTTTTTGTTTTCACAAATTTGGCACATCATATGTGACGGTTAAGTAGCGAAAATATTTTTAAAATTTGCAGTAACAACAATGGTTTAGTAGCAATAATGCAATTGTTTTTAAATTTCGCATTACTGAAGATTTTTTCTTTTTCTATTAGAGATGGTTGCTATCCATTGCAGGACGATTTATTAATGATAAAATAAATAATTCTCGTAGAAAAAAATTAAATTGTTCTAATAATATTGTTGAAAACTTATAAACCAATTGTGAAAAGAAATCTTTGTTGTATCCCAATGCAATAATCAACACTAAGTGAAAAGATACATATATAAATATACTCACACTTTTAGCACCTCAAGTAGAATTTTACTCATTTCATTTCAAACAACTCATAGAGTAGTAAAATTAAATTGTGACGGTACCAAATGCCACAACTTGACTAAGGGGAAATGGATCACAACCAACACAATTTATTCATTAATTCGTATATACCCTATCAAATGACCTCTCAATATTATATGTGTTATCGTTGATCTTAATAAAGGCACCACAAAGAAAGCAACACGTGCGTATGATCTGGGTGATGTCAAATCAAGGTAAACTTTTTGTTAAAACTTAATTAGTAACTATACACATGATTTGTTCCTTTTTCCCATTTGTTCATTGCACTTGGAACCACTCACATGACGAAGAGATAAGAGATATAAGTGAAGTTTTTAAGTAATGAATTATTAGCAGTCGTCTAAGAAATAGTAATGTGGACTTGGAACATTTTTATATTTGTATTTTATTAAATTTAAGAGTTATATAGTTGATGTCAGAAAAAGGGTTTATTAGCTGTATTATAAGGATAAATGGATAATAAATTGAGATTTGATTGATACCGATTCAAATCAAATTAGAATTAGTTTTATTCTAGATAACCAAATACAAAGATTATTGCATTTCTTATACCAAAAAACCAAAGAATTCGTGGATGTATTTCTTCATTTAATTTGCATCAAGCAATCTTGTTCTAAAAAGAGAAAAGACATAAATTCCCCCTAAACTTGTTCCGAAAAGTCAGTTACACGCTTAAACTATCATGACGACCTATTACACACTCAATCTTGTTTAAAGTGAAATTAATGAAAGTCAAGAGGGGGGGGGGGGGGTGAATTAAAAATTCTTTCAGTCGACTTCCTATGAGGAGTAGTCGACTCACCTGCAAGTTAGTTCAACAGTATAAAACAAGATAAGATGCTAAAAGTAAATTGACACATAATGTTTTATACTGGTTCAGATCACCGATGTGGTACCTAGTCCAGTCCCCTTGGATTTCCTTTAGAGCTTGATGCGAACTTGATTGTACAGGAAGTGAAATCTTCAAGTCCTGTCTGATATGCAAATCAGAGCTTCTATGTCGACACTACCTCTACTTGTATAACCTACACTCAGAATCTTTCCTTCTCCTTTTCTTTTATAATTGTTCACTCTCGTGTACAAAGCTTTATGAAAGGTGAAAGAAGATTACAATATAAGTTCAAGTGAAGTTGCATATTGTACTCCTAGATTGATTGGGTGAATATCTTCTTCTTTCGCTGTTCTTGTTTCCTTGTATATGTTTTTTTGATATGTGCAGGCTTGTCTTGATTGATTTAAACAGATAATCCCTTTCCTTTCTTCTGTGCTTGACTCTGTCAGCAGATTCCTTTCCTTGGGCGTTTGTGTGCATAACTTGGTTCTCTTTCTTTTCCTGCAATAGGCAGTAAGTCAGTTAAATGTTTTCATTATTAAAACTTCTTGATTACAAGGAGCTAACAATCTCCCCTTTTTGATAATGACAACTGACTTAATAACTTTAAAGAGATAATAAGACTTCCCTGATATGCTGAAGCTCCCCCTGTCTATAGCTCCCCCTGACTTTATTTTCTCCTGTAACAGTGAGAACCATTCTCCCCCTTTGGCATAATAAAAAATAAAGAGCAAGAGAGAGCACAAACTAGAAAGCATATACTAGAACTAAAAGAAAGGCAGAGTAGGAAGGCATAGAGCCTTCATAGTACAGTCCAAAAGAGACAGGGACATACCCCTGTCCGAAATTGTTCAAAAGATCAAAAGAAACACAAAACTAACGATTTTTACCCCAAAAGTACTTCATGGTATTGATAACCTTTTCACTGAACGAGTTGTAGGAGCGTTCCACAGTCTTAGATAAACTAAAGTAGGAGTTCTGAACCGATATTGCAAGCTCATTGTTGGAAGAATCGACTCCATTCTTGAGAGAGTCGACTTGCCTGATTAGCTTGTTGACAGTTGAGATACCTTCCTGCTTGATCCCAGTCATAGAAATCCGAAGCTTACCTATATCTTTACTAGTATTCTTCTGAAGCCGAAATACCTTCTCAACGGCATCATAAAGAGTTTCCAGTCCACGTTCAACATCCAGGATGCGAGTTTTGAGTTCATCAGACTCCTTAAGTAGGAGAGCAGCCGACTCTGCAGATATCTTAGTCGGCTTTGTAGTATCAACCCTTTCTTGAACAGAGTCCTTCTTAACCCACCTGTCACCTACCTCCATATATCCCATACTCGAGAAAGTGCGTGAATTATAAGTTGCATTAATTACAATAGGTGTAAACATGTAGAGGTCTACCATTTTATCCACTAAGATTTGTGAGATGAGCAACCCATATGGTAAACTGGCAAAGGGATTAGATTCCTCAGAACTTTCCCACATATACTCCTTAAACCATGCCGCCCAATTGATTAGATATTTATTAAGCAAGCAGTAAAGCACAAACACATCTCTGTTAGAGATGTTGCTGAGAGAACCTTTCCTGGGAAAGAGAGTAGTAGCAATAATATGCGCTAAAATGTGATGTTCAAAACATAGAGAAAGAGGACCAAAATCAGACAGGTTTGCGCCGGGTTCAGCCACGACGGTCTTAGCACCTTTAAGAGTCACTTCAAAATCCTTAGGCCACGGACCATTCATGTATGAAATCACACCAAAAAATTTGGTGTCAAACACATCCTCAAATAGTGATTCATTAATAATTAGACGATTACCCAACACTAGGGTTTCCAACTCACCGCTGTCGCTAGATATACGAAGATTTGCATAAAATAAACGAACATCATCCTCAAACAATTCAAGTCCACAAAGGGTAAACAATAAAGAGAGTTTTTGACCTTTAAGGAACGAACTTACTGGACAATTTGAGTCTCGCAGTTGACTGAGATTTACCACCCTGCCAGGAAATTATATGATGAGACTTGAATCTTTCATACTTGTTCTTTTGTTTCATACCCCAAAAACGATGCATATCCTTTGGAGAGAGAGTTCTAGAAGAGCTTGGTCTGGGTTTCTTCTAACCTTTCATCTTAGCAACATGTGTTTTTCGCTTCGTCGACGGAGAAGGGGATGCAAGAGAATCAATAGACGAGTCAGATGACAACGAAAGAACATCTGGAATTTACAGAGAGATGATTAGAGCTTTTTAGAGAGGCCATGGAGTGAGTTTTAGGCATAGTGAGATGAGGGAGAAGAGAAGAGTAGACGAAGAATAAGTAGAGGAGAGAGAGAGAGGAGACGAAGGGTTTTTAGGGGAGGCGGAAAAGTCAAGAAGGTCAGAGGTGAAAAGATAGAAGGGAAAGGACGATAATGGAAGAAATAAAAGGGCGGAAAGTAATGATGGACACACAGCAAGGAAATAAATTAATTAGTGACATAATGAATAAGGAAAAACAATTAAGTAAACTAACAACAATCAACCAAATAAGCAATTTATGGCAATAAAATTATGATGCAAAAACAGTTACCCAGAAGATTTCGAAGGAAACAAAACCTTTCTTCAAGTAAAGATTTTGTGAAAATATCCGCTAATTGATTTTTAGAATCAACAAATTCCAATGAAAAACCACCATTTTCAACATGATTTCGAATAAAATGATGCTTAATATCAATATGCTTAGCCTTGGAATGATGCACAATATATTTAGAAAGACTACTAGCACTAGTATTATCGCAAAAAATAGGAACTGCTTCGAAAGACAGGTCAGAATCAAGTAATTGATGCATCATCCATAACAATTGAGTACCACAGCTTCCCACGGCTAGATATTCTGATTCTGTAGTGGAAAGAGCAACCGAGGTCTGTTTTTTGCTATGCCAAGAAATTAGGGATTGTCCCAAAATTTGACATGTTCCACTAGTACTCTTTCGATCAGTTTTGTCACATGCAAAGTCAGCATCTGAATAGCCAATTAAATCAAAGTGAGATGAGCGAGGATACCATAGACCCATTTCAGTGGTACCAATCAGATAGCGAATGATTCGCTTTACTGCAGTGAGGTGAGATTCTTTTGGAGCGACTTGAAATCATGCACATTTGCATACACTGAACATGATATCTGGTCGACTCGCAGTAAGATAGAGTAGTGAGCCAACCATTCCTCGATACATTTTTTCGTCCACGTCTTTTCCTGGTGCGTTTGTTTCGAGACATGTGGAAGGCCTCATGGGAGTCCCAAAAGCCTTTCCTTTTTCGAGTCCAAATATTTTTATTAGCTCTTTGGTATACTTGGATTGACTAATGAAAACTCCATTAGTCGACTACTTGATTTGTAGTCCAAGGAAGAATGTGAGTTCTCCCATTAAGCTCATTTCAAATTCTCCTTTCATAAGATTTGCAAAATTCTCACACAGAGAGGAGTTAGAGCTACCAAATATAATGTCATCAACATAAATTTGAACAATGAGAATATATAAACCAGATCTTTGAATAAAAAGGGTTGTGTCAATTTTCCCCCTTTGAAAATTATTTTGAAGTAAAAATGTACTAAGTCTTTCATACCATGCTTTAGGAGCCTGTTTGAGGCCATAAAGCGCTTTTGAGAGCTTATACACAAAATCAGGGCAAGAGGGGTTTTCAAACCCAGGGGGCTGTTTGACAAAAACTTCTTCTTTTATGAAACTGTTTAAAAAGGCACTTTTTGCATCCATTTGAAAAATTTTAAAACGCTTAAAGGATGAATATGCAAGTAAAATGCGAATAGATTCTAACCTTGCTCTGGGAGAAAAAGTTTCATCGTAGTCAATACCTTCCTGTTGAGAGTAGCCTTGAGCAACCAATCTTGCTTTATTCCGAATAACTTTACCACTTTCATCCAACTTGTTACAAAACACCCATTTGGTTCCGATTACTAAGCAATTCTTTGGTCTTTCGATGAGGGTTCATACTTGATTTCTTTCGAATTGATCAAGTTCTTCTTTCATTGCCTGTACCCATGAATCATCTTCCATAGCTTCATTTATTCGTTTTGGTTCCATTTGAGATATAAGAGCCACTGAGGCTTGTTTTCTGAGTGAAGACCTTGTTTGCATTTTGTCATTAGGTTTCCCAAGAATGTAATTCTCAAGATAGTTTGCATTATGTCTCCATTCTCTAGCAATGTTGGCCTTATTGACTCGTGTAGTCGACTCCATCTCTGTAGTAGTTGACTTGTTAGTGTTAGGTTCAATAGTTGCCTTTGAGATATCTTCTGTTGATTGGACATGAGAGACCTGTGAAATATCTTCAGTTTGTTGGACATCAATAACTTCATCATCACCAACTTTACTTTCCTGAACTCTTGGGTTAGTATCATCAAATACTATATGAACAAATTCTTTAACATTTAAAGTTCTTTTATTAAAAACTCAAAAAGCTCTACTAATAGGTGCATATCCCAAGAAAATACGTTCATTATTTCTCGGATCGAACTTACCGAGATTATTCTTACCATTGTTATGAATGAAACACTTGTAGCCAAAAGGATGGAAATAGCTAATGTTTGGTTTCTTTCCTCTTCAGAGTTGATAATGAGTCTTCTTTAGAATTGGTTTGTTGACACATCTGTTGAGAATGTGACAAGTAGTACTTACAGCTTCTACCCAAAAGTGATCATGGAGATTTCGATCCAACAACATGGTTCTTGTTGTATCTTGTAATGAGTGATTTTTCCTTTCCACAACTCCATTCTGCTGAGGTGATCTGGGTGAGGAGAAATTTTGAGTGAACCTATTTTAAGCGCAAAATTCTTCAAATGCTTTGTTTTCAAATTCTCCACCATGATCACTATGAATAGTTGTGATAAAGTAACCTGCTTCTCTTTATACTCTTCTATAGAATACTTCAAAATTAGTAAAGGCTTCATTTTTATGAATGAGAAACATTACCCATGTAAACCTTGAGAAGTCATCAACAATTACAAAAGCATATCGTTTACCTCCAATGCTGGTAGTTCGAGTAGGACCAAACATATCCATATGAAGAAGCTGAAGAGGTTTAGAGGTACTTACAATATATTTCCCTTCAAAGGATGAACGAGTTTGCTTACCCAACTGACATGTGTCACAAACATGATATTTTTGAAACTTTAGTTTTGGTAGACCAATGATTAGTTCAAGTCTAGATAGTTTCTCGAGGGCATGCATACTCGCGTGTCCAAGTTTTCGATGCCATAGCCAAAGATCACTTGTAACTGCAGTAAGACACATAAGAGAAGGAAAATTAACATTGTTTAAGACATATATTGTTTACTCGATCTTTGATAAGGGTGAGCCTTTTCTCAGGATGTTTGATAATGCAACTAGCTGTGTTGAAGGTAACTTGAAATCTAGCATCACATAGTTGACTAATGCTCAGGAGATTATGTTTGAGTCCTTCAACCAGATACACTTAGATTAAATCAAATGATGAACTGAGAGCGATAGTCCCGACTCCAGTTACTTCCCCTTTAGCATTGTCTCCAAATCTAACACATCTTCCATCGATCTATTTTATAGTTTTGAAGTTTTCTTTCTTTCCGCACATGTATCTGGAGCATCCACTGTCAAGCACCCGCATTCCTTTTCTGTAGGTTTTCTTAGATTGCTCCTGCAAGACAAAAGGATTAGTTTCTTTTACGTACCCAAGTATTTTTGGGTCCTTGATGATTAGTACTTTTGGTCTCCAGATCCATTTTCCCGAGGAATATTTTCTATAGTTAAAGGATTTGTGACCAAATTCTCCACAAGTATAACAAGTAATATTAGCAGAATTATCAGGAGAGTGAGAATTTAATAAAGATCTATTTGATATGTTGGAACTTTTATTTGGAGATCTTCTCCTGTTGAGAATAGATTTGTTAGATCTAACAGAACAATGACTAGAAGATTTCCTGACACTATTTAGCTACATTTTTACGTCCTCCAGTTCTTCTGTTAGTAAGTCAACTTCAATCTGACTTGCTTCTAGAAGAATCTATCACTCTTTCTTTTCTTGTGCAATCTTATTGTACTCATCAATAACTTTCTGTAATTCATCAGCAACCATATCCAAAGTATTTTGTAGATCATTGCAATTTGAACAGTTAAAAGACCTTACCTCACTTGTTTCACCTAGTGCCATGAAACATAGATTTGCCATTTCATCGTGATCATCGTCGGTTGTTTCTCATTGATCCCATGCTTCGAGACTTTTTGGATCTTCATTTCTTCGATTGTTTCTCCTTTTTCGTTCTGGGCAGTTTTGTTTTATGTGTCCTGGTTTTCCACAATAGTAACATCGATCATTATTTCTTTTGAAATCATTATTCTTGAAGTCATGTTGAGGTCTTTGTCTAAGCATTTGTCTCACTCCTCAATTTATGAGTGCCATTCCTTCATCTTCATTTTCGTCAACTTCTTTTTCAACTTCAAATGTCTCAGCTGTGAATGCCACAGTCTTTTTTTTATCCTCTTTGTTGTACCTGTTGATATGATTCTGTTCATAGGCCATTAAGTTACCTCAAAGTTCATCGTAAGTCATTTTCTGCAGATCTCCATCTTCAAGAATGGCAGCTTTGGTTTCCCAAGCCTTGGGAAGACTTCTAACGAGTTTCCTGACTTGTAGTGCATTTGAATACACCATTCCAAGTAATTTGAGTTCGCAGACAATTTACTGAATCTCGAGAACATGGATTCAACATTTTCATCTTCGGCCATTTTGAACAATTCATATTCATTCACAGGTGAACTGATCCGAGCTTTCCTTACTTTAGTGGTTCCTTCATAAGTCACTTCAAGCTTGTCCCACATTTCTTTTGTAGTTTCACATGTTGATAACTTGTCATATTTGGCTCCACTCACTACACAATATAACAAACTTATAGCTCTAGCATTAGTTTGAATTACCTCTCGTTGTTCCTTAGTGATATCGAATGATTCAGGGTCAAATGGCTTTTTCAGTGCCATCTTGTTCAGTCAATCCAGGAATAGGCTTTGGGCCCTTCTTGATCACTATCCATGCTTGATGATCATTAAAAGAGACAAAGATTCTGAACCTGTCTTTCCAGTGAAAGTAATGCTGTCCATTGAAATATGGTGGTCGATGTGAAGAGTGTCCATCTTGAAGTAGAGCGCCAGGAATCTGATAGTGTGCCATTGGATATTTTCTCAAGTGTGGCTAAACACTTAAAAAGTGAGACCTGCTCTGATACCAATTGAAAGTCAAGAGGGGGGGGGGGGGAGGGTGAATTAAAAATTCTTTCAGTCGACTTCCTGTGAGGAGTAGTCGACTCACCTGCAAGTTAGTTCAACAGTATAAAACACGATAAAATGCAAAAAGTAAATTGACACAAAATATTTTATACTAGTTCGGATCACCAATGTGTTGCTTAGTCCAGTCCCCTTGGGTTTCAAAGGTTTCCTTTAGAGCTTGATGTGAACCTGGTTGTACAGGAAGTGTAATCTTCAAGTACTATCTAATATGCAAATCAGAGCTTCTATGTCGACACTATCTCTACTTGTATAATCTACACTCAGAATCTTTCCTTCTCTTTTTGTTTTACAATTGTTCACTCTTTTGTACAAAGCTTTATGAAGGATGAAAGAATATTACAATATAAGTTCAAGGGAAGTTGTGTATTGTACTCCTAGATTGATTGAGTGAATATCTTCTTCTTTCGCTGTTCTTGTTTCCTTGTAAATGTCTTTTGATATGTGCAAGCTTGTCTTGATTGATTTAAACAGATAATCCCTTTCCTTTGTTGTGTGCTTGACTCTGTCAGCAGATTCCTTTCCTTGGACGTTTGTGTGCGTGACTTGGTTCTCTTTCTTTTCCTGCAATAGGCAGTAAGTCAGTTAAATGTTTTCATTATTAATACTTCTTGATTACAAGGAGCTAACAAGTAATACCCCCTTCCGAAGACAATACCAATT
>JAJOOR010009044.1:0-29654 GCA_036250505.1 Solanum acaule
AATATTAGCAGAGTTGTCTTGGATAAATATATAACATATTGAATCTTGCATGTTGTGACAACTGAGAATTTTTCCTAATAAACCAAAAAAAAAAAAATTAGTGCTCCAAATGTAAAAATCACTTAAATAATAAATTTTTGGTTGAGTTAAAATTAGGATTTTAATACTTGGGCTGAAATTTAAGTGTTGGGCTTAAGAAAATAATAAAGTTAAAGACTTAAGTTAATTAAAATTTAATAAAATATTTATATTTTATTTATGAATAATATATAAATAATTATAAAAATTTTATATATAATTTAACGGTTCGGTTTGGTTATTTTTGCGGATATTCTTTTGTAAAACCAAAACCAAACTAAATAGTATCGGTTTTCAAAATTCAAAATCCAAACCTAACCAAATCCAACTAAATATCGGTTTTTTTAATCGGTTTGATTCGGATTGCGGTTCGATTTGGTTGTTTAACCATAACCATGAACAACCTACAGTCATGTTTTTAGCTATGAGTGTCAAAATTAGCATAAATTAATACTCTATAATCCATCCAACTTGTCTAAAATTTGATGCATTGAGTGATTATATTTATTAAAAAATATATGGGACCATTTAGCTAGCGCCTAGCATTAAACTTAAGCTGTAAATGCTATTTGAAGTTGTAAAATAAAAATATCCAATATAAGTTCCTCAATTCTCTAACTAGAAAACAACAATTTTAAAAGAGAATAAACAATTTACAGTTTTCACTTTTTATCAAAATCCGTTTTTGACCAATAATAACTTAAATTCGTTTGAAATTTGTTTTTGAGTTTTATTATAATATCTTATTCTACATATATTTAAGCAGAACTCATATTCACTCGAAAATTTTCTCATCTCTTGTATTACAACTTAGAAGTATGTAAGTACTGCCCGATTAGGATTGTGGTAGAGTGGTAAGTACTACTTCATCTTTAATAAGAGGCCTCGATGGAGCAGAAAAATGATATAACTCAGCGGTAGAGTGACACCTTGATATGGTGGAAGTCATTATTGGTTCGAGCTTGATTATCCCTAAGCCCAATGTGAGTTTTGAATCACACTGGGTACATAATGAAAAACCAAAAAAATATGTAAAAACGGAGAAATAAATGAATACTATAAACATCAATAAATAAACGAGTGAACTTTAGTTTGCTTTCACCTAACAAGAGATAATTGATTAATATTATAAATGGATAATAAATTGGCATCCCGGTTAATTAATTACTTGTAATTAGGAGGAGTGTGCATTATTTAGATTAAGCCAAAAATCAAACCGAATTGCATTTTCTCTTATTCGGTTTGATTTTTCAATTTTTTGTTTGGTTTTAGGTTTTGAACAACAAAAACCAAAAAATCAAAATATTTAATAGAGTAAATATTGTGTTTATATATACTACACTTCATTCTTGGTACATAAACGATAAACAATCGATTGGCATTAAATAATATCTAATTTTGTTTTATGATATTATGCGTGTAAGTTTATTTTTGTTGTCATGTTTCATTATACTTTTAAAGGTTGACTGTTTAATCAAATATATATTGATATCTTGTCAATGATATCCATTATTTCAATAATGTGAATCAATATTTTAAAAAAATAAATTATATTAAGAGATTTGATTTAACCATTTCTCATTCTTTATAAATAGATATTTCTCTCTGTCATTCAAAATAACTATTCAATTATAATAGACTTGTATTTTTTATATGATACAATTGATCAATAATCGAAAAATCAAACCCAAAAAGCCAAATAACAAAGAGAAGAATTGAATTAAATCAAATTTATCTTGATTAGGATTGGATAACATTTTAGCAAAAATTTAAAATTGAAAAATCGGATGTACACCACCATAATAAGTTATATACTCTATAAGTATTGATCCATAAGATTATTGTGAATTTCATTTATTTGGGTTTGAAGATAAAATAGGACCAAGAAAATCCATACACATTAAATACACAAGTCAGTACTAAACAAACTTACAATATTAATATACTCCATATAATATCTATAAACAAATTTATAGACACATCTCAATTTCTTTTATACATAATTTGATAAAAGAATTGAGATTGGATTGAAAAACATACAACCCAATCCACACATTTGACCGAAACTATTAAATTTCAATTCAAAATTCAAAATTCAAAACTGACATTAATGATGTTTTCTTAATCTGAAAATTGTTTAATAATACTATAATACTGATGTTGGATAGCGTCTCTAATCTTCTTTGTCTTTAACGTTAGGTTAACAATAATGAAAAATATATAAAATCGTGACTTAAAGTGGGAGAGAGAACATCACGCTGAAAGATCGAGTGTTAGAGAAGTGATGAGAAATTGAGAATTGTATTAGTAATTTGTAACTATCAATAGTTATGCCTAAACAAAACAAATTACTGATTTTAGCCTAAAGATGTGGGATTGTCCCAATCTTTTACATTTTGTAATATAAAATTATGTTTGGTAAAATGTAAATAATAAATAGTATCTTTATGTATGGTAATATAAAGTCTTAAAATTATTGTTATGTAATTTTTCGATGTAAAATTAAATGGTTTTACAATATTTTGATTTTTCGGTTAACCGAAGTAAATTATTTAAAAATAAAAAATCAAACCGAACAACTAAAATTTTAAAATTTATAATCAAAATATTGAAAGCAAAATTAAAAATAGTTCACTGATTATTTTTTTTGGTTAGAATCGGAATATGCCCAACCTTAATCTTAAGTGCCGCATTGATATTCATATATTCCATTTTTTTTAAAATAGATATGTTTGTGATTGCAAATTTTCAAATACACATAATTTTATAACGACTCACTAGTCAATAATAGTAGTAACTAGTTAATTCTTTAATATAATCATGCCACATAGACAATCGCTTCACACCAAACATAAATCTTCTTTCGCAAAATATAAAAAGAGGAGTTTTTTTTTTCTTTTCCAAAATATAAATCTATAAGTACAATTTTTACATTTTAAAAAAATAATTGAAATCGCGATGCGAAATTCCAAATCATGAGTTTTGAAGAAATTGATATTTGAAAGCATGATCCCATATTACATATCTAAATGTTGATTTAATATAATGGTTTCATATTGAATGTCCAAATGTCTACCGGGTCACCTACTTTGGCAAAAAATCAATATTAATCACCAGTGACGTAGCTACAGCCATCCATGGGTGTCCGTTGAAAAAATATGTTGTATATATATGTCAAATTCTACATTTAAAGGATATATATTTAAAGTTGGACACCCTTGATAAGAGCTATGCCTTTGGCGCAATGGTAATGGGTGTCCATTTAAATGAAAAAGTTCTGGCTTTGAACCTCAAATAACACAATATGAGTACTATTCCAATCGATTGGAGTATTTTGTAAAAAACAACACTTTGCTAGTGTTATAAACCATTCAGAATTCATCAATTATGAGTTTTTGTGTATATAAGACACATGCTCTGTAACTTGATTTGAATTCAAGGGCAGATCTACTAAGATAATTACGGCTTTAATGGAATTCAATAAAAAAAGTAATTTTAAGAAAATAATCTAGAATTTATAAATTCATAATTCTAGTTTCGACTCTATTGTGCCTCCTAGTTGTGTTATTAAAGATCTTCACAGGATCTTTGCAAAGTTTTTCTGGAGCAATAAGGATTCAGGCAAAAGTAAGCATTGATTAGCTTGGAAGAATGTCTGTTTACCTAAACAAGAAGGGGGACTAGGTTTTAGATCTCTATTTGATGTGTCCCAGGCTATGTTTGCTAAACTTTGGTGGATATTTAGGACTCAAAGAAATTTGTGGTCTAATTTCTTATGGAACAAGTATTATAAAAAGCAAATTCCCTCTCTTGTTCAATGGAAAGGTGGCTCTCAGGTCTGGAAATTTATGCTTGAAAATAGAGAGAAGGTTGAACAATTCTTGTGGTGGGAACCCAAGGGTGGTACATCTAGTATTTGGTTTGATAATTGGACCAACCTAGGTCCTCTTTTTAAGCTTCATTCTGAGGTTCAACATACCCACGAGATAAGAGATATAAAGGATTTTCTAACAGAGGAGGGATGAGATTAGAATATTATGCAAGATAAGGTTCTTGAGGTTGTAGTAGAACATATCAGAAAAAATTTATCCATTGCTAAGCTTAATGGGGAGGCCGACAAGCCCTGGTGGACTAAGACTAGTACCGGATGATTCAGTGTGTTTGAGATTTATTAAGAGGGAAAGAAGATGTTGCTGAAGATTTGAAACAACTTTGGAGTAAAAGCTTACCTTTCAAAATCTCTTTTCTTTCTTGGAGAGTTTGGCAAGGTAAAGTCCCTGTTGCTCATTTAATGAATAGTTGGAACCCAAACATCTCTCCAAATTGTAGGTGTTGTTCAGTTCTAGAAAGGGAAATGTCTGAGCATCTTTTTCTGATAAAGACTTATGTTCCTAGATGTTTTGATGATCTCCTCACAAGTGCAGGGACAGGGGGTCCTCTGCAGAGTATGAATACTCATCCAGTGTCAAAGTGCTGAACATCTATAAAGCTGTCCGCGTCAGAAAGTTGGTGAAGCTGCAGAGTACTTCACCAATCAGAAGCGACGAGGTTGTTTGTACGTTGGATTATGATTCCTCATGGTATATATCAAACAACAAACAACATCATTCATCATTCATTCAAAGAGAGATATTTTCAAGCTTCAAAACAGCAAGGGACCTGATAGAAGTGCTTATATTTGCTTTCAGTACTAGCTGCATTTGTCTGCTTGTAATAGTGCTTATATTGTAGGATTCGTTTCACTTGTGAAAGAAACATTTCAAACTTGTGTGAATCATTGTAAGAACTAGGTTAAGGTAACTTAGTTTCTTACTCTAAAGTCTATACTAATCGGTTATGATTAGTGTAGTGGGCAGTGTTATATCTGCTCTGGCTCAGCTAAGTAATATGAGGTATTGCTTAGAGTTTGGATTAGTAGGTTAATCTTAGTTTGTAAACTGGCTTTTACTTTTGCTTGAGAAGATTAGTAAAGCAGTTTGAAAAGTCTTGGCAGGCCAGGTCGTGACTTTACTCCTTGAGCAAGGAGGTTTCCATGTAAAGTTGATTGTCAATCTTTACTTTTAGCATTTGTTTTTTACTGTTTATTATTGTAACTGTGTTGAGGACCTGGTCCCATCTACATAGGTGGATGCATACATTTCAACAAGTGGTATCAGAGCTTGACTGTTCGGTTTGATTAACACCAAGAAAAGAAAAGATCCTGAAGGAATGATTGCTCCACCCAATATGGAAGAAGTACAATCTTCTACCAGGCCACCACGTTTCAATGGTCAATACTATGGATGGTGGAAGACTCAAATGCATGATTACATCAACGCTGAGGACTTTGAGTTGTGGGATATTATCCTTGATAGACCATATATTCCTACAAAGGAGGTGAAAGATGGAGAGCTTACTACTACTGTTGTCAAAACCAGAAAAGACTACAATGAAGCAGACAGGAAAATGATTGAAAAGAACTACAAGGAAAAGAAGATTTTGGTATGTGGATTTGGAGCAGATGAATACAACAAAATATCCACTTGTGAGACTGCCAAGGAAATATGGGATTGTCTTCAAACAGCCAATGAAGGAACCCAATGAGTGAAAGAGTCTAAGGTTGATTTGCTCACTACTCAATACAAAAATTTCAGCATGAAGGAAGGGGAAACCATCTTTGAAATGAACTCAAGATTCACCTCTATCACTAATGAGCTGAGAGAACTGGGTGAGCCTATTCCTGTCAGCAAGCAAATTCGCAAGATCCTTAAAGTGCTTCCTAAATCTTGGGAAAGCAAGGTGGATTCCATAACTGAAGCCAAAGATCTAACGACTCTCTCCATGGATGAACTAATTGGGAATCTTCAGACCTACGAGATGAACAAGAAGCAGGGGATGACTTTGAAAGAAGGAAAGAAGGAGAAGTCCATTGCTTTGAAAACATCTCAAAGTGAGGTGACTGAGGTGGAGGATGAGATGGCGTACGTCACTAGAAAATTTCAAAAGATCATAAAGAAGCATGGGGGTTTACAAAAGAAAGCCTCTACCAGTAAAACTGCTACTGCAAATGATCTGTGCCATAAATGTGGCAAGCCTGGTCAATTTATCAGGGACTGCCCTAGTCAAAGGCAGGAAACTCATGACATTAAATCTCGCAAGAGAGACCTGGTCCCAGACAATGTTCGGAGGAAGGCTCGTGCTGATCAGTTGGTGAGAAAAGGCTTTGCTGTATGGGGAGATGTTTCAAGTGAGTCAGAAGAAGATGCAGAAAGCCATGGGGATGTATCAATGATGACCATTGAAGATGATGAAAATGTTTTCAACTCCATTTTCTCCTTGATGGCTAAGTCTGATGATGAGGAAGATCCAGATGAGGTAACCCTTTTTGATCTTAAGGATGATTTAGAAAATTTTCCTATTGAAAAATTGAGGAAACTTGCTGCCCTGCTTATTGATTCCGTTGATGAACAAACCACTGAAAACTTAATGTTAAATGAAAAATTGAGTTTGTGTAAGGATGAGAATTCAGCTCTTATGTCTCAAGTTTCTGAAATGAGCTTAAGGATAGGTACTCTAGAAACTAGTAATATAACTCCTAATGAGGATCCTGGTACTTCAGAGAGTGGAAAGAGAAAGCTTAGCATCTTTGAGGAAGAATTAGAAGAAAAACTTAAAATTTTGGAGTCTAAGCTAGTTGCTTCTCTTGAAACTAATTCCCAACTGAGAAAGGATCTGAGTAGGATAAGGAGGAGCTAAGCCATTCTCTAAAGTGGACTGATTCCTTCTCTAACCTGTCCAATCAGAGTTTCAATGGAAAGAAAGGGCTGGGATGCAGACCAATAGAACCTCCATATAATCCTCATAGCAAATATGTGTCCGTATCTAACAATCTGTTGTGCACTCACTGTGGGCGTAATGGTCATCTAAAAGAAAAGTGTGAGAGTTTGAGAAGAGCAAAAGAAAAACATGTGAAATTTCTCAGATATGAAAATAATGATAAAAGGGAACACAAGGGACCTGGTCCCCGTTATCGTTTCAATAAGAACACTTTGCCCTCCTGGACAAGAAGGTTTCTTATTAAGCCTTATGATAGTTATTGGGAACTCCGTTTGAAGTGGGTTCCTAAATCTAACAAGTAATTCTTATGCAAAAGAGAGGAATGAGTCAGTACTGGTACATGGATAGTGGATGCTCAAGGCACATGACTGGAGACACTTCAAACTTCCTCTCTTTGAAAGCATACCAAGGTGGTGGTGTGTCATTTGGTGGTGGAAAGAAGGGCTCTATCCTTGGTATTGGCAGGATATGGAGATCTGCTGATAATTCAATAAACAATGTACACTCTGTGGAGGGTCTAAAATACAATTTTTTGAGTATTTCACAAATCTGTAATAAAAGAAATGAAGTCAAGTTCATGATTGATAAATATTTGGTTACAAATCACATTACCAAAAGGGTTGTCATATCTGCTACTAGAGTTAAAAATATGTATGTTTCAGATCTGGATGCCATTGAGGGAGATGATTTGTCCTATTTGAGTGCTCAAACTGATTATACGGATCTATGGCATCGGCGACTAGGTCATGTGAGTACTTCATTGCTGAACAAACTTGTTACAGGAGCCTGGTCCGCGGATTGCCAACACTAAAGTTTTCAACTGACAAAGTTTGTGATGCCTGTGTTAAAGGGAAACAGACTAAGTCATCATTCAAGGTCAAGAAGGGAGTCAGTACAACGAGACCTCTAGAGTTGCTCCATATGGACTTATGTGGACTTATCATAATTCAAAGTAGATGAGGTAAGAAATATATTCTTGTCATTGTTGATGATTTTTCCAGGTTCACTTGGAACATGTTTCTGCGAACGAAAGATGAGACAACTAGACAACTGATCACATTTACCAAAGCCATCCAATTGAAGATAAATGGCAAGATAGCTAGCATCAGATCTGATTATGGAACGAAGTTTGAAAACTCTCTACTTGAAGGGTTTTGTGCAGAAAATGGAATCAATCACAACTTCTCAGCACCAAGAACTCCTCAACTAAATGGAGTGGTTGAAAGAAAGAATAGAACTCTGGTGGAGATTGCTAGAACTATGCTGATCGATTCAGGACTTGCAATGAATTTCTGGGCTGAAGTAGTTAATACAACATGCTATGTGACAAACAAGTGTCTTATCAGATCCATCATCAAGAAAACACCTTATGAGCTATTAAATAACAAAAAACCTTCAATTGCTCATCTTAGACCATTTGGGTGCAAATGTTTTGTGTTGAATAATGGAAAGGATGATCTAGGGAAGTTTGTTGCCATAAGTGATGAAGGTGTATTTGTTAGGTATTCATCTACAAATAAGACATACATGGTGTTTAACAAATGAACTCTTTGTGTTGAAGAAAGCATGCACGTCAAGTTTGATGAATTGGGTACAAGAAATGAGAACAATGAGGACTACGAGTTTGAGGAGCTGATAAACAAGCATCAAGATGATCAGGGTACAAAAGAGAAGGATGCAGAACACTCAGGAGGACTTGGTCCCTCAGGTTCATCACAGGAAACAAAGTCTCAAAATCTTGAAGAAGGTGAAGGTGATTCTGATGCTGACAGAGAAGAAGAGATTACCAGAAAGTCCGAATGGAAGCATCAATCCTCACATCCACTGGACAATCTCATCTCTCCACTTGACTCTGGAATTCAAATTAGATCTAAATCAAGAAATCTAGTTGCTCACTCAGTATTTATATCATCCATTGAACCAAAGAACATCAAAGAATCATTGCAGGATGTAGACTGGGTAACTTTAATGCAGGAGGAACTTCATCAGTTTGAAAGAAGCAAAGTGTGGCACCTGGTTTCCAGACCAATTGACAGAACTATTATTGGGACTAAATGGGTCTTCAGAAACAAACTCGATGAGCATGACACCATTACTAGAAATAAATCAAGGCTTGTGGTACAAGGTTATAACCAAGAACAAATGATTGATTATGATGAGACCTTTGCCCCTGTAGCTAGAATGGAAGCCATCAGAATCTTATTTTGTGGGTCTTGTGGAAAAGAAGGAATAATATACTTCACGGTGGGATTTATTCAACCGAGAAGAGTATTGGAGATGCTAATGATATCATTAGGAAGTTTATCATGTGCAGATTCAAGATAAAATGTGACATATATCAATGGTCAGATATGGTTGTTGCCTTAGAATGATATATACCATCATATAGCTTCAGAATTGTGCGATGGTTTCCTCCCCCTGATAGTTGGTTTAAGTGTAACACATATGGTGCTTTCAGAGGAAACCTAGGACCCAGCTCTGCTGCTTTTAGTATTAGAGACTCTTTGGGGCATTTGGTGGTTGCGAAAAGGATTAAAATACAAGATACAACAACTTTGGTTGCTGAAGCCAGAGCCATTATATAATGTATGGAGTACTATAAGGTTCATAGAATTTTCAATGTTATCATAGAATCAGATTCTATAGCAATGGTACAAATCCTGGAGGGCACATGGAAAGCCCCTTGGAGTGTGGTGCTGAAGGTTGATTATATCAAGAAATTGATAAGAACTATATCAACAAGAGTACAACACTCCATTCTAGAAGGAAATACTCTTACTGATTTTTTTGCTAACCTAGTTTTTTTCTTGCAGGTGACTACGTTTTTAATCGAAGGCAGAAAAATATTAAATCTAGATAAGCAGGGTATTCCTCATCTAAGAAGGCAAGTATCAGATTGTAGCTAGCTATACAGTTCCACCAGATCACGTAAAGCAAGAGAGACCAATATCAACAAGAAAATGCATTAACATAGGTTATGTCTAGAGTAAGTATAAAAGTTAGAAGAATTTCTTAAAGATTTGGGTATACACACCTGGTGTGAGCATTTGAGGTGCATTTCTATACCAAATCGGGGCTTTGATGCTTCTAGTGGGTATCTCGACTAATCAGAGGCAGAGCTAGGTGGGGGTTCATGAGTTCGGACGAACCCACTAGCTTTTTTGTAGACCCTATATTTGTATTAGAAAATTAAATAAATATAGATATATTAACATGTGGTCCCCCAAACAAAATTGATTTAGAACCCCCAACCTCTTAACTTAAGCTCCGCCTCTGCGACTAACTCAAGTTCTTGTCCAGTAGATCCTTTCCAGAGATCAAGCAAAGTGTAGCACACATGGACAATAATTTCAACTCAATTTTTTAGATTTGATGGTGGTATTAATCTCTTGAGAGATTCAATCCATTAATCTTTAGAAAAGGGGAAGAAATTAAGGTTCTCAAAAGATATAAAGGAATTCGTTATCTTGGAGGGGAAGATCGAGCTTGTACCTGGATCTTTGACCTCCATGGATGCAGTCATCAAGCTTGGGAAGCACTCAGGTCCTCGGTTGTGTGAAAAATAATTGAATCTTTCCGGCGAAGACTTCCACAACGCTTCCGCTTCTCTCTGTGATAATGTCTTCTGCATCAGGTATGTGCCTCTAACATTCTCTATGTAAGATTATCGTGTTCAAGATCCTGAAAGTATTTTAATTTTACATGTGGCATCAGAGCCTAGATTGTTTGAACGAATAATCTTACATATATATGAAAATATTTATCATGTAACACAATGGAATTCTGATACGATAATGTCAACGAATCAGTGCCTCAAGTCTTTGTGCGTATAGAAAGGTTTTGTTTAAGACATGTGTGATCTTAGCCCTTAAGTAAATAAATAAATAATAACTAATTTATTATTGAAAATTTGGTCAAAACATATATAAAGTCATGTGCATGAGTGCACCATTCTTCTGACGAATTTCCCACAAATTATTTCTTCTTGTTTTTGAACAATTTGTGCACGTATTTTGCATATCCGCATACATTTAAGATTTCCAACTTTATAAGTCTGCAGAATATTGTGATCTCTGATGAGATATTGCGTAAGAATGTATGAATTTGTATACCGTATGATAATTTTTCTGTGACGTAACTATTATATTTTGTTTCAAACCGTTTAATAAATTAAAGTGGTCGTTATACTAAGCAATAAATAATATGTGTGTACTTTTGTGCAAAATAGTTTGTTAGTCACCAAAGTGACCAAACTAGATAAATTAACGTCTACACATATAATATTTATGATCACTTGATGCATGTATTATGTTTCTATAGTTTGTTAGTCACCAAAGTGGCCAAACTAAAATGTTTAAAATTATTCACATGCACAAAATTTTATGAGATTATGTATGCATTTGTATTCATATAACTTGTTAGTGGCCAAACTAGTATGGTTAAGAAAAATATATATTCATAAAATTGTCATTTATCTATGAAGGTTAATTAAATGCCTATTTATTGAAAATAAATAGATAAATTGACTTTCACTATTGCTAGAGCTTAAGAATTTACCCAAAGGTGAATCAATCATTCTACGAATAGTGAAAATTATGAGGTAAATTAATCTTTTTAGCCAAACATATATTGTTTATCCAAAGATGTCGTATATGTTTGATTAAAAATATTCAATTACCTATTAAAGATAAAATTGGCATTTAAATTATGATAATATGTCGTAGTATCTACCCAAAGGAGAATTACGATATATTTTTATCGCTTTATTGAATTCACATTATTTTCTGATTTGTGAGCATATATATCTATTTGCAGTTATTCCTCTTCATTCGCATGCTTCATCTGTTACTGTGTTCAATGGATTGAACTTCTCTGAATGGCATGAACAAGTACAGTTCCACTTAGGTGTAATGGATCTTGACTTGGCTCTGCTGAATGACAAACCTACTGCCATTACTGATAAGAGTAGTGAGGATGAGAAACAGTGGATTATGGAGCGGACACTCTCAAAGTGTACGTTAATGAGGTTGAAAGGCAATTAGATAGAAAAGTGAAAATCATTCGATCAGATAGAGGTGGTGAATATTATGGAAAGTATAACGAATCAGGACAATGTCCAGGTCCATTTGCAAAATTCCTTGAAGAACATGGCATATGTGCACAGTATACTATGCCAGGAGCACCTCAACAAAATGGTGTTGCAAAAAGGCGTAATCGAACACTTATGGATATGGTTAGGAGTATGATGAGTAATTCCTCATTACCCAAATCATTGTGGATGTATGCTCTTAAAATCGCTGTATATTTATTAAACAAGATTCCTAGTAAGGCAGTTCCAAAGACCCCTTTTGAACTGTGGACGGGAAGGAAGCTTAGTTTAAGATACCTGCATGTTTGAGGTTGCCAAGCGGAATCTAGAGTTTATAATCCACATGAAAAGAAATTAGATTCTCGAACGGTAAGTGGTTACTTTATTGGTTATCCAGAGAAATCTAAAGGGTATAGGTTTTATTGTCCAAATCATAGTTCGAGAATTGTTGAAACCGGTAAAGCAAAATTCATTGAGAATGGTGAAGTTTGTGGGAGTGTTGAATGACAAAGTGTGGAAATTAATGAGGTAAGGGTAAATATTTCATTGCCCATAAATGTACCTACTTCCACACCAATAACAAATGTTGTTCCTTTTGTTGAAGAACACTTTAACAATGTTGAACAATATTTGGGTGAAACACTTTAAGAAGGAACTAACTCACAAATATCTGACGCAAATGAACCACAACAGTGCCATTAAGAAAATCTCAAAGAGAAAGAAAATCGGTCATTTAAGATGATTATGTCATTTATTTGCAAGAGTCAAATTTTGACATTGGAATTAATAAAGATCCAATTTCATTTTCACAGGCCATAGAAAGCACTGAGTCTGATAAATGGATTGATGCCATAAATGAAGAGTTAAAATCCATGGAATACAACAAAGTCTGGGATCTTGTTCAATTACCAGAAAGTTCTAAAAGAATCGAGTGTAGATGGGTCTTCAAGACCAAACGCAATTCTAATGGTAATATTGAACGATATAAAACCAGACTTGTTGTCAAGGGATACACTAAAAATGAGGCATTGATTATAAAGAGATCTTTTCACTGGTCTTAAAGAAAGACTCATTAAGAATTGTGTTGGCTTTGGTAGCTCATTATGATTTAGAGTTACATCAAATGGATGTGAAAATTGCCTTTCTTAATGGAGACCTCGAGGAGGATGTTTATATGGACCAACTAGAGGGTTTCGAAATTAAAGAAAAAGATCAAATGATGTGTAAACTAAAGAAGTCAATATATGGACTCAAACAAGCCTCACGACAATTGTATATAAAGTTTAATGATATCATAATATCTTTTGGATTTAAGGAGATTATCGTTGATCGGTGTATATACCAAAAGATCTGTGGGAGTAAGTTTATATTTTTAGTCCTATAAGTTGATGACATTTTACTTGCTGCTAATGATTTAGGCATATTGCGTGAGACGAAAGACTTTCTCTCTATGAACTTTGAAATGAAAGATATCGGTGAGACATCCCATGTGATATGGATATAAATATTTCGTGATCGATCACAAGGATTATTGGTACTGTCTCAAAAGGCTATATCGAAAGAGTTCTAGAGAGATTTAACATGAACAATTGTTCAGCAAGAATAGTTCCTGTTCAAAAAGGGGACAAATTAAATCTCATGCAATGCCCAAAGAATGATGTAGAACGAAAAGAAATGGAAACAATTTCTTACTCTTCTATTGTTGGAAGTTTGATGTATGTTCAAACTTGCACAAGACCGGATATTAGTTTTGCGGTCGGAATGCTAGGAAGATATCAAAGTAACCCTGGAATTGATCACTGGAAAATTGCAAAGAAAGTCTTAAGGTACCTGAAAGGAACGAAGGATTACATGCTCATGTATAGGAGATTCAATCACTTAGAAGTTACTGGATACTCGGATTCAGATTTTGCTGGATGTGTTGACACTAGAAAGTCCACATTTGATTACTTGTTCCTATTAGCTGAAGGAGCAATATCGTGGAAGAGTGCTAAGCAATCTGTCATTGCTACATTCACAATGGAAGCAGAATTTGTGGCATGTTATGAAGCCGCAATTCATGCATTATGGCTGCCAAACTTCATTTCAGGACTTGGGGTTGTCGACACCATTACCAAGCCGCTGAAAATTTATTGTGATAATACTGCAATAGTATTCTTTTCCAAGAATGATAAGTACTCCAAAGGTGCCAAACATATGGAATTAAAGTACATTACCGTCAAGGAAGGAGTTCAGAAACAAAGAGTGTTACTTGAGAATATTAGAACTGATCTCATGATTGCAGATCCGTTAACAAAAGGCTTACAACCAAAGACATTTAAAGAACATGTTCAAAGAATGTGTCTTGGTTGTACTTATGATTGATGCATTTATGATGTTTTTACACTTTGTGCTCAAATTATGTGTTTCTGATATACATTAATGAATTTCTTGTTTCTCATAATGGTGTACACATTATTGTTTTGAGATATTACAAGATAAGTCTCTATGAGACATTATTGTGGACCATAATGTTATATGTTTTATAGCTTATGAACCTAGTATGATGAGTTGCTAATGTAGTAGTATATGGAAGGAAGTATGTAGCTTAAAATTTATGTACAATCGCCATAACTTGCATTAGTAGTTTGTTATATTGTGGTATGTATGATGGACATTATAGAAGAGATTTATTACATGCACCACTAATGTTTATGAAATATTAATGTTATATGGTCATTGGGCCAAGTGGGAGAATGTAAGAATTATTATTAATTATTTCTTACTTAAGGCCCAAGTTTACTTATAACCCAAGTAATACCATAAATAATATTTAATAATAATTCTTACAGAAGAGACATGGAATCTGATTTTAGAAAGTTTTGTTTTGGGCCATTTTGGGGATCTGTTCTTTTTAGGATAAATTACTTATATACACACCTTTTTTTTTCTATAATTTCCATTATTCCATACCAGTTTTAAAATTTTCCAAAATCCCTTATTTTACTCCCAAACCCCCAAACGCCAGATACAAAAATCCTAACTCCTAAAACCAACGTTTATCCCTTCCTTATTTCACTCCACAAATTTCTCTCTACTTTTAGTCACACCAACAACAATTCCTTCCTTTTCTCCGATCTATCAATACCTTCAACAATTTTAAAAATAAAATATATTATTTTCTTTTCTTTTCTTTTTTCTTCATCATCGTCTTCTTTTTCTCATCTTTTTTCTAATAAAGTTTAGGCTTATCATAACCTCATGTATATATGTCTGTTTCTTTACGTGGATGTAAAGGTGCCTAGAATTGGAAGACTTTCATTTCAGCCTTTTCATTCAATTATATGTAGGTGTCATAATATATATTAATGTATGATTCACATTTTTTCTTGATCAAAACAAGTAATTTACATATCTCAATTGTTACACTTTTTATATGTACAATATACATAATAATAGCCTGATACATTTATACAAATATGTGATGTACACGCTCGATATTCAAAACTTATCTGATCCATCTCAATTGTTAATTCATTTATAACATGTATCATGTACAATATATTATGATGATACATTTTTATACAAATCACATCCATATACAAAATAATGACCACATCATAATCCATAGATGCAAAATTACAATACACGCGCGTTGTTTACCACTAATGTATCATGACTTACATATTCACCTCAACGATGTATCTGATCTCCAATTTTTTCCTCAACTCATCGATCTCTAATTCAGTTGCAATGGCTGATTTGAGATTCACAAACCAATATTTTGACCAACAACAATCCCATAACTTTTGTCGACAAGTTTGATTCAAAAATTGAGAATTTGTTTGGAAGAATGAAAAGAAGAATTTTGGGATCTAAAAACACATTACATATACATCAAACTAGCAATGTATCAATTTGTAATCAGTAATGTATCATGACTTATATATCAATACCATAATGTCCTTTGTCATATATTTAGCAAAATCCCTACCATTATCAACATCATATTTTTCAGAACAACAATCAATGACAAAACTAGCAACAATCAGGAGTTCAGAACAACAATAAATGGCAAAAATGGTGACAAACAAGCAACGCAAGAAAAACAAATAGCCCCCAATCCCCAAGCGAAAAACGAAATAACCTTTGATTAGCCTGGGTATATAAGTTCAACGCCAATAATTTGAACAACAACAATTTCATAACTTTTGTCGACAAGTTTGATTCAAAAATTGAGAAAGAAGAATTTTGAGATCTAAAAACACATTACATATACATCAAACTAGTAATGTATTACGACTTATATATCAATACAAATTCAAAAATTAAAAACAGAGGGTATACATAGCAAATCCAAACAACTTGAATCAAAATTGAAAGGATCTTTGATGAACTTGAAGATTCAAAAGAAAAGCATTTGTCCAACAACAATTCCATCACTTTTGTATCCTTCATAACTCACCTTGCTAACCCAAAATTCCGACTAAGTTTTTTAATCAAATCTGAAAGGTTTCTTACTGAACAGGAGGAGCAATTTGAAATTTTGAATTTGAGAGTAAGAAGAAATGTAAGAGTAATTTATGAGATTTAATTAGATTTTCAGATTTTATTCCCTTTTTAGCGCAACAGAAAGATTCTTCTTGTATTAGAATAAATGTATCCGGATGGTGAATTAATGTATCCGAAAGGTATAAATTTTAAGGAATTATTGTAATTAGAAAAAGAGTAGGGATCATGTAAGTTATACTTTTTTTTATGCCTTAAATTTTGCTTCTTCGTATTTGTGGGCTTTGGCCTTTACTCACTTTATTCTCTTATATATATTATGGTCTGTTTGGCCATCTTTGCTAAAAAAAAAGAAGTTGTTCATGCATCATATTTTTTTTTGGAAAATTGTATATAATAGCAAATTATTAATTCAAAATAAATGCTATAAACATAGTTTGATTTAATTGTACCCATAGCAAACTGTTGCTATTTCGCCTCTCTCCTAGTGAATCTCGCTCGCCACTCTCGTTTTCGTTGGCAGTCTCCCTCGTCTCTCTCGTTTTTATACAAACACAAATGTATAAAATGCGTTTGTGTTTGTATAAAGCGAGAGAAAACTATATATATACATATATTTTCGTTCCCTTCTCTCCCCTCTTCCAGATCTTGCTCGCCACTCTCCCAGATCTCGCTCGCTACTCTCACTCGCCTCCTCACTTTATACAAACACAAATGTATACATTGCGTTTCTGTTTGTATAAAGCGAGAGAAAATTGTATATACAAATACAAATGCATATATTTTTGTTCTATACACTTATGATTATACAAATACGATCTTTCCTTGCCAGTTTTCCTTTGTCTTTCTCTCTTTCTCGCTTTGTACAAACACTGATTATACAATTGATCTTTTGTATATGTATACCGAAACAGAAACAAATTATACAACTGCTTTCTTTTGTATATGTAAAGCGAAATATACATATTTATGTTTGCTATGGAGCGCAATTATGCAAACTATAGCGATAACATACAAATATGATTTTTATGTTTGCTATATGTGAAAGTTGCTCTTTTTTTTTTTACTCCCTTTATTTCAATTTGTTTGTTCTATTTTTCTCTTTAGCCCCTTTTTTTTTTAAAAAAATAATTTATTTCTTTAGACAATTTTTTTTAAGTTGAAGACCAAAGAATGAAAGAACATTTTTCGTCAAAAGTAATTTTTACTGTCTTAAACTTTATACAAAATCAAAATAAAACAAATAAATTAAAATGAAAAAGTACTAATGTTTCATGAATTTCTTCACCAATTGTCCCTCTCAAGTTTGATAACCACTTATATAATGAAGGGTCATTAGGTTTGAAGAAATTAGCTATTCTGATATTATTTTTTAGTGAATATTTGGTTTATTGAAAAAATAGTATCATAAAGATATTTTTGTCATTTAAAATATTTTATTCCGAAATAAGTTATATTATGATTATTATTTTACCCAAATAAGAATAACTTATCCTAATAGTATAACCGACAAATATTTCCAATAATAGAAGTAGTGAAGAGGCAAAAAAGAGCATATCTTACCGGTTCCATAAAATCTTGAATAAAGTTTAGTTTGTTCTCTCATATCCTATAAATTCTCATTATCCACCCATTAATTACAAGTAATTAATAAAAACCACAAAACTAAAACGCACTAATTCCATTATCCCACGATCAATCATCAGCACAAACAAAAATAACAACTCCCCTTCTCTCTCTACACACATTCCCACGTTCCTTCCCCCCAGTAAACCCCCCTCTTATTACTTAAAAACATAACTATAACTCTCTTTTTTTGAGTTAAAATTTGAAGAAACAGAGTTGTTATTGTTACAGAAGAGAGATATGAGAGGAGGAGATATAGAAAGCAGAGGAGAAAAAAACAGGGGAAGCAATCATGCTTCTTCGTATGCTGTGGAAGACACAGATACGCCGTGGCTTTCTTGGTTGATTCCTTTGTTTGTGGTGGCTAATGTTGTTATGTTTGTTATTGTCATGTATTTCAACAATTGTTCCAAACATGATCAGGGTTGTGTAGCTAGGTTTCTTGGAAGGTTTTCTTTTCAGCCGTTGAGGGAAAATCCTCTGTTTGGACCTTCTTCTTCAACGTAAGTTTGAATTTTTTAGATACCCCATGTTGTAATTTTGGATATTTATGTGTTCTTGAGTCGTTTATTGGGTTAAAGGTTGAGTCTTTATGGTTGATGCTTGTTTGTGTTAAAGAAATTTGAAGTATAGGAGATACAATTTGTTATGTAATTACTAGCTGTATTTGGTTTGCTTATAGGATTTCCTTTTCAGTGACTGTTTCTTTTGTAATTGCCAAAAAAGTGTCGGTCGAGAGCGCGGTTAAAAGAAATATAGTATGATTTTTACTTTAGACCTTTGTGTTCTTGATCAAGCTTTCCAGTAGCTGCTGTGAGATTTGTATTATTTTTTTTCGTTTGCTGTTTGAGGTGACTAGTAAGCAGATTTCTACTGTTTTACGCCAGTTTCCTCTACATGGCCCCTTTTCAACTTTTGTTTGTCTGTTTGATTGCTATGATTAGTTATATCCACTGGTTATGACATGGAGTTCAAAGATTTCGCTAATATAGAAGTCAGTTATACATTTATCCCAAACTAGTCAGCAATAAACATATGGGATTCGATATTCATTATCATCGTTTAACTGTTTTGGTGACTGTGTCAACCTATCCCTATGGTTTGCACATAACAGATTTAGAGATTTTACTGACATATTGTAAACTGCAGTTCTGTTTATCTTCACCGGAGAAAGCTATAAGTGGCACTGAGGATAGAAACTTCTAGTCTTGTACAGTTCTTGAATAGATTTATTGTGGGGACCTTGCTCCAATTTGTGTGTCTCTTGGTGGGAGTTACTACTTGAAAGTGTCTTATCTGAATGCCTGTCCTACTCTTGTATATGGACCTGTTATTTGTATGCCTCAAGTTGGTGCATGCAAAGACTTTTTCCCTATTTAATACGGCAAACTTTTACTAGGCATCAATGTGGTCTATCTATTTAAGGTTTAATAACTGTCCACACATATGGTAGTTTTGGTTTGGAAGTGATTGTTTTTTCTTTTTTTTGGCTTATGAAATATCAAATATACAAAGTTTATAAGTACTTCTACCCTCAATATAATGGCCTATATTAGGATGGTTAAATGTCTTTGGTAAATTATGCATTTTGTTATTGCTGAAGGTTGGAGAGGCTGGGGGGACTTGAATGGAAGAAAGTTGTCCATCAACATCAAGGATGGAGGCTTATCACGTGTATCTGGTTACACGCTGGTGTTATTCATCTGATTGCGAATATGTTGAGTCTTGTAATTATTGGCATACGTCTTGAACAGCAATGTGGCTTTGGTATGTTATGTGTAATGGTCTTTCTAGTTTTGGTCTTGAAATGCAATTATGTACTCAGTTAAAAGTCATCGTTTTTTTTGCAGTGCGCATTGGAATTATATACTTATTGTCTGGCATTGGTGGGAGCATACTATCTTCCTTGTTTATCCAGAGGAACATCTCTGTTGGTGCTTCAGGGGCACTCTTTGGCCTACTTGGAGCTATGCTTTCAGAGCTTATTACGAATTGGTCAATTTACACTAACAAGGTGATAATGCCACTCAATGGATTCCAAAACAATTGTTACAGTGTCCAATTTTCCATTCTCAATTGAAAGAAAGGTTCATATAGTGTTACTGTTAGAAACTATAGGACGGAGTCAGAACAATGCACTATATATGTATACTTATCATCATTTTGATATTTGCCATAGGTTTGTGCACTCTTGACGCTTTTGGTGATAGTTGCCATCAATCTAGCAGTTGGAATCTTGCCTCATGTGGATAATTTTGCTCACATTGGTGGATTCTTGACTGGATTTCTCCTTGGCTTTGTTCTGCTTCCACGCCCTCAACTAGGGTGGATGCAACGTCGGAATCTTCCAGCTGGTGTTCGTGTGAACTCTAAATACAAGGCTTACATTTTCTCTTGTTCTGCTTGTAGCAGGGTTAGTATAAGACACAACTTTGGCTCTAAAAGTAATAGTATGAGTTCATACATAACTAAGTATATATACGTATTTTTCATTTTCATTTTTTCATCTGAAAGAAAATCGCTATGCACCCTGACCAGATTATCCATTTGTGCTTAAAATTGCAGGTTTACCATCGGACTGGTGTTGCTGTTCCGAGGGGTTAATGGATATGATCATTGCCATTGGTGTCACTACCTCAGCTGTGTTCCAACCTCTAAATGGAAGTGTGGTGGAAATTAACTAGAGATGCTTGCACAATTTGGCCTGTAAAGCAGTAGTTAAATCATTTGTTTCTTTTAGCATGTTTTCTTCTTTTTAGGTTTTACCACTAGATATCTAGATTTAGTTCGCGTTTATTCATTTACTGTTTTCCCCTTACGAAACAAATGATTCTTAGTAGATAATTCCTGTTGGTGATTTTGCCTTGGCTTTTCAACATATTTGCCTTCTTTTTGTTATGTTTGTTGCTGAGATGAATAAAGGGAAATGAGCAGAACAAAGACAAAAGACATACTAATAAGGTACTAAGGCAACAGGACTTAATATCAACTTACATAAGAGTCCAGTGTTGGATGCATGATGGACCTGACAACTGTGTCATGCAACCTGGATGAATTGGCAACACAATATTTATTTGAACACCAGTAGAAGTGATGAAAGTACAACTCTGCTGAGATGAAATATGTATTTTGGATGGTGGTGGTTTTGGGGGTTGCCTTAATAATTCGCGAAGCTGGAGCTGATGATGAATGCAGCACAGTGACAGCACTCGTATCAGCATGCGCCAGCTTTGTGAACTATGGCACACCCGATCCAATTCCTGGTGCACCATGTTGCATTGCTATGACGACCCTAAGTACTGTAGCTAGCTCCTCTGGCATTCAGACTCGCCAGTCCGTCTGTAGATGCATGATGGAGCTTATTACTACTTACAACCCAAATGCTACTGCCATTGCCACTCTGCCTGGTTTCTGTGGTGTTTCTCTTGGTTTCACCATTGACCCTAACACTGATTGTGAATAGTAAGACTACTCCAACCCTTTACCACACCCTTTGGAGGTATATAGTTTCAGTACAACGTCTGATCAATCTTTTTCTTTTCTATTTGCAGTGTCTCGTGACAAATTGGTGTCAGGAAAGTGAATGCTGAAGAAGAAACACTTATCGTCACTCTAATCAAGAAGAGCAACCTTACAAGAACAGTTTGTATTTTGCTATTTACATATGGGTTGTCCAAAGGAAACTAAACAAAGACTTGGTCTTTACTTCCTTTGATGACTATAGTATGACGTGAATAATACTTAACGATTGCTCCACATTGACTCACAACAGAATTTGCATTGCATGATAGTAAAAGTTTCCGCAGAAACTAAAAGGAGAACATCTTACTTGAAACTAAAAAACAAAGGAAGGAAAAATGACAAAACTAATACTAGTTGAGAATAAAAATGTCTTAACTAAGAGAGAAAGTAAAAAGGCACCAACAACTAGTTCAACCTTTTGCCTACTTCTTGCTTTCTATTTTCTTAATCAGCATATCACCAACTTGGGTAAATCCACAAGTAACATTAGAGAAAAGTAAAAAGCTTCATGTTGTGGGGCCGTTTGGTTAGAAAGGAGATGCCATCCAAAGCATGGAACGAATATTATTTTGAGCATTTTGTTCATCCATGGGGCCCAAATTAAAGTATATGGGATGAGAACTTTCTGGAAATATATGATTGCTACATTTTATCAAACATTGCCACAGGCAAAATTTAATAACTTAAACGACCATCAAACAAGATAATTGCAACCTGTTGTTTTCACTTTACAAACACAAGTCTTGATCAACTTGGCAAGTACTTACCTTAGGTCACATCGAGACCAAGGTTGATTTTTACTACTAGAATTTGTACAGCAAGCCTAAAGGAAGCATTTCTCTATAGTCTCTGGCCAAAGGGAGAGCTGGAATGGACAGTACTGCGATGATCAGGTCTCCCTACTCGGTCTGATTGACCTGATCCTGGTTTTGCTTTGTTCCTGAAGTTACATCTCCAACTATTCTCTGAATTTGTGTCTGCATCCACAAGTCCATCAACATACTTTGTCGAACCAATTTTCTCAAACTGCACTCTTTGCCTGGGTGCGCTATGTAACCTAAAAAAGGGCAGCCCGGTGCACTAAGCTCTTGCTATGTGCAGGTCCAGAGAAGGGTCAGACCACAAGGGTCTATTGTACATACCACAAGGGCCAGACCCTGCATTTCTGCAAGATGTTGTTTCCACAGCTAGTTCAAACAATATCCATTTAAAAATCCAGTAAAAGAAGAAAGTTACCAAGATGTGCTTGACAATGTTATTGTCCTTCCACAATCTTCTTTTCTTGGCTCTCTGAAACTGGTTTTCTACCGGCAAATCTGGCCTTCATATTGTTGCACAGGTGAAATATTTATATGAATGTTAAAATCACCCACTTCGGAACCATCAGAAAACTTCAGATGAAAAAATCTTCTGAGTAATTTAATGGTTACAGAACTTTTAATCAAATGCACTACCCAAATCTATTCTCAAATCTTGATATTAAAAAATTCCATATGTATTCGATTCAAACTCCCATCTGGAAATGTTGTGGGATATCGTACTCAGCTCGGCATATCTTGCTAAACATGGATAAGTATCGGTGAACCAAATTTTGATTCATTGGAACAGTTTCTTCTCTTTTGTGACTTCAATCTCCTGGTTGATGCTGACAGTAATTTTCCCCTCCGGATAATCCACATATAAGAACCATTCTTGGTTTGTTGAATCGTTGGTAACATGTCACTTGTCATTCATCTTTAATTTTTAAAGACTACAAGAGAAAAGAAATGAAGCAATGTTAAAGAATAAATATGGAAACAATAAGATTCTTATAATTATTATGATCTCGTTCCAGGAACATTGCAACTAAAATCTACTAAGTTGTCATTTTTCAAGTCAAATGCCCCAAAGGAGGTAGTATGAGGTGATTCATCCATTTCACAGATTTAGTGAGTGCATCACAATACTACCAAATCCTTCTTCTGAAGATGGAAAAGCTAAAAACAAATAACAGAATGAAGAAAAAGAAGCTGGAAGATACCAACAAGTAATACATTTCATAATCATGACTCCATTTTTCCTTCGCTATTCTCCATGTAAATATTCACATCTACCTTCAGCAGTTCTTCAAATATAAATTCCTAAGGTAAAATATGAATTGTATTTGTAATATGATAACCACATAAATATGAATTACTATTTGTTACTCCCTTTGTCCCAAGTTATGTGAAGGGGTTCAGAGTACGAGGATCAAACAGTTGATTTTGATTATGAATTCATGTATGGAATCTTCAAAATAAAATTTTACATATTTTAAAAAAAGCTTGAGAAAATTGTAGTCAATGAACCTTTTTTTAACCACAAGGGAACAGATCATTGCACCGACACAGTAGCACCCTTACTTGCATATACATAAGAAGGGAGACCGAGTGTACATGTCATGGATAATTATGCACATTAACATTTATCTGACTTAGTTAAAGTGTCATAAGACCTAACCTCCCCAAAAAGCTGATTAATGTTTGTTTCAACCACTTCCAGAAGTCTTTCCATCTACAACTTTATTCCTGAACACCTCCTCAGGCAGCACGACCCTGAAAACAGCATAATGGTGATTTAAGCTCCGCTCCCCTTGCAATCTGTGAACACTTCCTAGTGCACCAGCACTGGAATTTGGGGAAGAAAAAAATATCCGTCTAACTCTTTGATGTACAAGCGCCATTGCGCACATTGCACATGGCTCCCAGGCCAGATAAATGTCATATCCAGTACATAGATAAGGTCTGAGCGATTGATAACTCTGGCCATTGCTTTGGAAGCCAGACTCCTCGATCTTCTGTATTTTCAAAGGAGATAGAGCTTTGTGATCAGGAAAAAGTTTTAGATCCCTGGCAGCAGAATATTCAATGGCTACAATAGCCGCATGCCGCAAAGGATGCCAGCAACCAGAGCTTCGCAGTGCCCATTGCCAAGGATGTACACAAGCAACATTGTTAGTTATAGGTTTAAATTCACTAATTGAACCATCCAAAAGTGACGTTTGCTGGTTTTCCAAATTAGAGGCTTTGAGGTTTTCTAGATAGTTCGAGCAACTACCTTCCTTGCTGACCCCATTTGCAAGACTGGCTGAGGATATTACCTGATCACAAGCACTTGCAATGACCTGATTAGTTGAAGGATCTACAATAACAGCAGCATTGACCACCTGACCAATAGAAGATGTTGCCAAATTAATGGTGTGTCTCATGAAGCCGAAAACTGATTGCGACTCCTCTTCACTAAATCCAGTTATGCCACTGATGTTGTAGGTTGGCGGATGGTACGAAGTAGGCCAGAGCTTGCACTGTTCGTCCCATTCTTCTTTTGATGTTGCAGCATATTTGCAAACTTTTGTGATGAAAGTACTCAACTGGTATGATTTGACAAGTTCAAGAATCTCGTATGGCATGCAATTATCTCCACCATCATTTCCAACAGTCATACATAAAAGCAGAGATAATTGAGGTTTCCCCCCATCAATGCTTTTCTTCTGCACACGCTTCACATGTTGCAAATTTTCCAGTGGTGCAATCTTATTTAACTTCCTGACTAGAGTATTGGCATCTTTGGGTTCAATGACAGAAGCAAGCACGTTAACTGTGGGTTGGAGATGAGGAAGAAAGGATGACTTTTCAGGTATGTGAATGATTTTGCAGACTAGTGGCAATACACTCGTTGTATTCTCCATCCTCTCGGTCTCAGTTGCCTTTGCTCAGTTTACTGTGATACAGCCACCCGTGGCTCTAATCACAAACACGGGTCTGGCTTTCAGTGCCTATTTATGCTTCTTCTTTTTCTGCAAAGAAGAAAGATTATTTGACTCCCAAATAGTAACACCTTCACATAATACGGGACAAAGCAAGTATTAATTGTTTGCTTCAAATTAACAACTTTTGTTGCATTGCAGCATCACATGTATCTCTTGTGCAACTATCTTGCTCCATCTTCATTTTAGTTCTAAACAATTTAGATATTACCAGTCATTATACTAAAAGCTTTCAAATAAAGTTCCAAAGAAAATGAGCATCCAAATAAGAATAAAACAGAATCTAATAGCCCAGAAAAGCTAAATTGTTCTCTAGTTAATCTCCTAATAATTTCATAACAGAACAAAAGATCTCAGTGAGTGATCTATCCATAAAAGAGGCGGAGCCAGGATTTGGGACTTATGGGTTCTGAATTTAGGACAATGATCTCAAGCTAATAAGTAAAACCGTCAAATTAAAGTACGAGTACAATTAGATATGATTTTTCTAGAATTCAAAGAAAGAGTGTTCCACAAAATCACCACTTGCCAATAATTTGCTCAGGTCAACATTATTCTTAAGGAAGAATAACTGAGACACATAAATTGTGATTAAAAATGTTCATATTAAACTGTTCTGGAAAAACTGAGGCTTTCTTCTATGTTCTATCTGCACCTAAGAAAATCTGTCCCTCTTTCCTCTTTTACTCAGGCCAACACTCTTCCCATGGAAGAACAAGTTAACAATAATCACTTTATTCAACTGAATGAGAAATAACAGTTACGAATCAAAATGTTACAAGGGTTCATCTACTTTGAACCATCAGTATTGATAATACATTTGTTTGTGGAGCTTTCAACATAAATACTTTTTCTTTCAATACATTTTCCTAATTAGTTGATACTTTATTAGGTTGCTACCAGTTTTAGCTACTGAATGAGAGGATAAATTCTAGCGAGTATTTCAAAGCTCCATTGAATTTTATGTTACAGAATCAGCTGCTTCAAAGTTTTGTATATTCTACGAGCTTGGGAAGAGACTCACTTGGACTACCACCCATTAGGTTGGTCCCCCACTTAGTTAATTGCTTAGACAACTCAGTTATTGCCACACTATTTGAACTAGCATTATCAACTATAACAGTGAAAATCCGATGCAATTCCCACTCATGTAAACACTTACTAATAGACTTTGCAAGATCTTCACCTCTATGACTAGAGATTGGAAAAAAGTTGATAATTCTTTTATGCAAAGTCCATTTTTTATCAATCCAATGGGCAATAATGACCATATAATTGATTCTTTGTATGGAAGTCCAAGTATCAGTGGTTGAAGACACCTTTTGTTGTGTTTCCTTGAAAACAGCCATCATTTTATGTTTTTCTTCATCAAAAAGATCAAAACAATCATGAGTCACAGTGGTACAAGAAGGAATGAGGAAACAAGGTTGTGCTACTTCCATAAATTGTTTAAAACCATCTTTTTCAGCAAATCTGAAAGGAAGTTCAACAAGAATTACCATACGACACAAAGCCTTCCTACACTCTTCCTGCTCAAATTTCCATGGAACAACAACTACATCACCCTTGTTACCCCATATCACTGGTTGAAATGCTAATTTTGATTGTTTAATATCAATATTATAAGGCATCTTCTTGCATTTAGGTATATGACCAATCATTGCCATCGTACCATGTTCTTTTGTGTCAGCAAACTACTCTTGCTTACAATAGTTACAAACACCCTTATCATTTTCATCAAAATTAGTTTTACAAGTAAAATGATCCCACGCACGAGATCTTTTTTTCCTTTCTTTCTTTACTTTGGACTGAGCAGTTTGAGTTTGACCTATTGCATTTGAATTAGAAGCTCCACTTTCACCAACATCCTTATAAGTTATGATATTTTCAGCCATGATACTTTCACCAAAGACTGCAAAAACATATAAAATAATCATTCATTGAACAATTTCTTATAAGAGGCCGATGAACTGTTGAAGGAACTAAACAGAGACTGAACAATAGCTAAAACAAATTATAATGCCAATTCAAACAATAGTTTATTGTAGCAAGAACTACAAATGCTAAGTAGAATCAGAAGTTACACACAAGACACAAGACACAAGGCAGCAAGTAGAAGACTACAAAGTACAAACAAATGATCCAAAGTGCCAAGTTGAATGCCAATTCAAAAAAAAAAAAACAGTAATGCCAATTCAACCCTTTCAATTGTAGTTTTCTCATTAATCAAATCCAAACGTGGCAGTGAAATCGTGAAATCAAAGTGCAATTTAGACTTACCAATTGCAGAGATTGAGAAATCGTGAGCGCGTGAGCAGAGTTGTAATTCTGAGAGTGAAACGGAGGCAGTGAGCGACTGAGTTTTGTAAGACCTAAGTGAAAATTCACAATCATTTTCTCATAAATCAAACCCAAACATCACACTTGACAGTGAAATCTTGAAATTAAGTGAATTTAAAATTTTTGAGACTTACTTGTGAGCGGAGAGTGAAATTGCGAGCTTCTAAGTCCTGAGAGTCAATGAGAAGTGAGAAGACTGGAGCTTCTAATTTGTGAGCACGATGAATCAGTGAAATTGTGACTCGTGGAGTTGTCGTCGTCACCTGAGTGGATGAGGAGTGAGACTTGCCGTCGCCTCGCCTGAGGACTGTATTAGTGGCGCTTTGACTTCTAAGACCTAAGTCCTAAAAACCCTAACTGGGAAATAGGAATAATATATATATAAATTGGGTTGGTTGAGTGTTGAAATAATTAAGTAAACAAATTAAAAGGTGGTCTTTTAATCTTCAGGGGCACTCTTTGTTTCTAGTTGGTGGGGGCGGAGCTACATGAAACTTAGGGGGTTCGGAGTTGTTCAAAAATATTAGTATATATATAGGATTGATTTACGAGTATATATTTAATAATCAATCCTTGAGCATAAGCTAAAGGCTTGGTTCAAGATTCCCTCAAATCTTCTTGGCTGTGCATATCTGGGTAGCATCCTTTTTGTCAATTTACACTAACAAGGTGGTAATGGATTCCAAAACAATTGTTGTAGTGTCCAATTTTACATCCTCAATCGAAAGAAAGGTTCAGACAGCGTTTCTATTAGAAACTATAGGATGGAGTCATTGCATTAATTATAGTCGGACTGGTGTTGCTGTTCCGAGGGGTTAATGGATATGATCATGGCCATTGGTGTCACTACCTCAGCTGTGTTCCCACCTCTAAATGGACAGTAACTAGAGATGCTAGCACAAAGCCGAAAATTTTTATTATGGTAGAGGCCTAACCAACAAAAGTTGGAAGAGGCTCCACCCATTTTTTGACACATCTTGGGGCCCAAATTTTTCTTTTTATACACATCTTTACGAAAATTTTTATTATGGTAGAGGCCCAACCAACAAAAGTTGGAAGAAGCTCCACCCATTTTTTGACATGTGGATCATGGGGCCCAAACTTTTCTTTTTATACACATCTTTACTAAAGAAATTGTAAATAAGTAGAAAAATAATTACTAATTGCCTTGCAACTCTTCTTAATACACTCTATTTTAATTATCTAAAATAAATAATAATTTCGGAAAAATATTTTTAATAATATGAGACGGAGGGACCACAAGTTTGTATAGAACCTTTTCTCAATTAATAAATGCTAACATAATGTACATTCTCACTAGTCACTACGATAAATAATTTAACTAATGAAATAATTTATATTTTGTGTTTAAATGAAACACAACACAACATGATAAAATTAAACCAACAATCATTTAATGAGATTTTTGAGTTTTCAAAACAAACGATATCACTTTTTTTTTTCCGCTCTTTTTTCATATTGTCCTCCATTTCTTCACGCCATTGCTTTAGTAGCATTAAAGGGTTTGGTTTGACTTGGTTTGGTTTTGGAAAAAAAAACCCGACTATATTTGGGTTGGTTTGGTTTTAACTAAAAAAAAATAACCCGAGACCAAATCAACCCGACATTATATATATAATTTTAAAAATTTATTTTATACATAAAAATATTTACTGTGATATAATTTTTAAATATTTCTTATACATTTTCATGGTTTTTATCTTTTAATATATTATTTCAAAGTTTGAAACTTAGAATTATGAATGAGCCAATAAAAATTATAGTCCACAAATGTGGGTAATTATAATAAAGTTTAAATCAAAATCAAATTAATACTAATGCAAAAAGAAAATCAATTCAACACTAAGAATGACAATCATATTGAATATTTGTTCTTTAGTTTTACATTGG
>JAJOOR010009045.1:0-52135 GCA_036250505.1 Solanum acaule
TGAAATACATAGCTAGGGTTCTGAAATTTATGTAAGAAACTGAGAAATAACATGATAATCTGATTTGGAGCATTTAAATAACTAATTCATGATGATCTATTGTAATTCTAGAAACCCTAGGTCTGTTCATAATAAGGGAATCAAGAATCTGACTGAATTCTAGGGACCTAATGGGCGAAAGGAACCCACTAGTGAAATCCCACATACCTGGTGATGAATTTCACGGAGAAATCCTTTGATTTCTGGGCTGGAACTGAAGAAAACTTGCCGCGTTCTTGAACTAGGGTTCTTGACCTTTTCTCCTTTCTTGATTCTAATTTTCTAAGTTTTGATTAATGATTTTGACTAAGGTAAGTTCTAGTTATGTTTCTAGGCTTAATCTGACTAAAACCTCATGATTTAGGGTTTAAACGACATATCTTAGGGGTTAAACGAAATAGGAAAAGACCAAAAGACCCTTGAATTAACTGCTGTCGGAGTGATCGACGGATTGGACTGACGGGCCGTAGGTCAATCGACGGTCCGTCGATTGGAATCGTCGATCTAGTCTTCCTGACAAGGCTTCACTAAAACGAGCATAACTTTTCACTCGGAGGTCGGATTTTAACAAACTCAGTGGCGTTGGAAAGATAATTCAATTATATATCATATCATAGGTCATGGGACACCTAATTCATTTTGTGCTAGAAGTTATGACCATCTGGAATTGACCCATCAATAATTTTCAGCTAACTGGTTGTTGACCCTAACTTACGGTCAGACCTACGGACTGTGGTTTGATTGACGGTCCGTGCTGGTCAACCGTAGTTTGTGTCAGAGACTGGGTAAATGAGGTCTCGATCCATGGACACAGACCACGGACCGTGGTCTGACCTACGGACCGTGAGTCTGTCCGTGGGTCGAGACTTAGCCGATTTTTTGAGCTGGTTTGGGGAGGGGTTGCAGTGGTGAACCACGGACCACCAGCACGGGCCATGGTCTTACCTACGGTCCATGGATGGAAACCGTGGGTTGCACCTACAGCTTCTCAAAATCAACATTTTGGTCTGTTTCGAATACGGGGTGTTACAAGGGTCCTCCTCCTTGATTACTCAACCGGTTAAATGCCGAGGGATTGAGGACCATCCTAGAAGAGAAGCGATTGTCTACGGATGGTGTAGTGGACAAATACCCAGTTTTGTGAGACACTCTCCAGTTCCACAAGTTCGAGATCTTCACTAGGCCCCGTGGCCCATACATTCCCACTTGGGTCCAGGAATTCTACACTACCTACGATGATTTGGTACCCCAGGGGAAGAAAAAGGCGAATGCCTTCAGACTGGTGGAGTCTGTGATGGTACGAGGGAGGATAGTGAGATGCAACAACAATGACATCGACAATGCACTTGAGAGGGCTGTAGGCTTTGAGCACGAGTACTAGAGCATGATCATTGTACATACTCTGGATAACTTAAAGGGATGGATAGCTCCCCTTATTTCTGATGCCGCCTCGAGGTGGATGGAGGCCGGAGCACCTATCGAGAAGAAGGACCTGAACATAGAAGCTTAGTACTAGTTTGGGTTCATCAACAGCTCTATCATGCCGTCACAAAATGAGTCCATTCTTTGACACCCAAAGGCGGCCTGTCTCGGATCTATCATAGCCAGGAAGAGGCTGAGCTTGGGGTTGATTATAGAGTAAGAGATCGCCATGAGGGCCAAACAGCACCAGATGTCCTTTCTATTTCTAGTACTCATTACAGAGTTATGTCATTGGGCTGGAGTTCCTCGTGACGAGAAGAGGGGTGTTGAGGTTTCACCCACATCTTCCACCGACATCCGACGTATAGAGGCCAAGTACACATGGGACGAGGCTGATAGGAGGAGAGCAGCTCCGATGGATACATCCCAAGAGGTTGATATTGATTCTTTACGTGTAGAGGCAACTTTTCCTACTCCGGCCTCCAGGACTTCAGGTACATCTACTTCTACTCCTTCCCAGGCCTCGAGTTCTTCTGCTGCTTCCCCGCCCCCTAGAGCTGCTGCTAGTACCACTGCCTCGAGGACTTTGATCACTCAGGCCATACTGCTACAGATAGGGAAACTAGCCCATTCTGCTGATGTGCGTGTCTCCAAGCTAGAGGCTGCGTTCCATGGGATGATTAATAGAGCTCTTACCACTGCATTGGTAGCTCTTAGAGATTCTATTAATTCCCTCATGGTGAGGATAGAGGTGTGTGAGAGAGGTACTCATGAGGTGACGGCCTTAAAAGCCACGATTGTGGAGTTGAGGAAGGATGTGGACCAGCTGAAGTCCACTGATATGTCTCTAATTTTTGGGACTATGGAGATCCCTAACGACCTGGACACAGATATTCCGACCTATTCTAATATGTCTTCGGCTACCACTGGAGATGAGGTTAGAGTTGATGATGCGGCTGCAGAGTCCGAGGCTGAGACTAATGAGGAGCAACTTGGTGTTCAGGAGGAGACCATCTATGAGGGCCTGATTGAGGTCGAGGAGGCTATGGTAAATTCGGCTGTTCAGATATCTTTGAGAGATATTTCTATGGCAGGCTCCGGTGGAGCTGATGTTAATGAGACACCGGGCACTAATACCCAATCCCAGAGTATGACCCCGGGTATTGATGCCCGGACAGACGGAGTGACTGTGATGCAGACTTTACCCAGGCTTAACCTGGCAGGATGACATTTTTACCTCCCTCTCTGTTGATTTTATTGATTATCTTTGTTTTAGTTGCATTTGAGGACAACTGCTTTTATTTTGTGGGTAAGGTGAGGTATTTCCATGCCTACCTCTTGTGATTCTATTTTGTTTATGAATATTGGGTTTGTTGATCTATATATATGTTTTGATCTTAATCTTGTGGATGCTTGAGCTTATGGCCTCTTGTTTTGAATGGAAATGGTTTTGAACCTAATTTTAAATTTTTTGCCACCTCTATTGTGTGTGATTGTAGCTGCTCTTGTGCAAATTTGAGTATCGGTTGTGATCAATACCGATGACTCGAATAGTGCTCTTAATTGAACGAAATGAATGTGCAGATACAATGAGGCAAATGAAGTTGCAATAGACAATGTGTGAACTTTTAGCATCTCATTGTGACTAGCCGGTTATCAAATGAGTCTCTTGTGATGAACATTGCAGACTAGCTAGAAAGTGTGTAGTCTTGTTTGATATTGGTGCCAATGCCTTCTGTGATGAGATTACTTTGAACATTATGTGTGATGACACCTAGAATTTGCCCCGTTGGTCTGGTTGACTAAGTGATGCAAGCACTTGAAATGATCTTAGTCAACAATTTTGATGAGTGAAACAATTTGACAATATACCTTTTTTGTGGCCAACCTTGTGAGATGTGCGAACTTTGCTTGAACCCTCTTGAGCCTTATCCTTTTCTTGGATGAAACTTGAACAATTGTGACCCCTCGTTATTCATTCACCCATAACTTTCATGAAGTGTGGTTTGTTTGAATAGCCAACTTAGTCCAAAAGCCTAAGTTGGGGGTGTGGTGAAAAGAGAAGAAAAATCAAGAAGTGTGAGAAATACCCATTTGAGTAATGTTTTTTTTTTTTAAAAATGGAACCCTTCCATATAAAAAAAAAAGGAGAAAAGAAGAAAGCAAAGAAAAATAATGAAAAAGTTATGAAATGAAGTAGTGGACATTGCAAAAGAAATGGGGTATCTGATAGTTTATATGAAGTTGAATAATGGGGTGGATTATGAGCATGATTGAAATGTTAACGAAAAGTAGGAAAGTGATGTTCAGACCATACTTCATGAAGGTAGAAGCCACTAAGCCTAAATGACCAGACCTTTACACTCTACCCCGTTACAAGCCTTGAAAAAACCCTTGTGATCTTGAGTGAGTTGAAACGAATGTTGATTGGAAAATAAGGGAAAATCTATAGGTGAAGTCAGGCATGTGTTCATCTTTGTGAGTGTGAGAGTTGTATGTGATTCTGGAATTCTAAAGTATTGAAAAATTGTGTGAGAATATGGAATCATCTTTGTTGTGAGGGTATTTGAGTACCTTTGTTGAGCTTGAACTTGCATTTGAAGCAAATATTGTGAACTTGATCATCTTTGATAATGGTGAGTCAGAATTTGAATCTATGAGTGCACAATTGATCATTGCATGAGTAAGTTGAACCTTGTTGTGTGCATTCATGTTGAGTCTTATGCAGCATGATTTGAGATATCCTTTTTGAGCTGTTGATCTTGAGTTTTACTTGAGGACAAGAAAAAGTTTAAGTTGGGGGTGTTGATGAGTCCAAGATTTGGACTCATTTGGGGCTCTGTTTATATAGATTTAGTGTCCTCAAATGCTTAATTTGTGTTGTAAACTGATGTTAAAGCCTTGATTTTCAGGTTTATGGATTGAGGAGCAAAGCAAGGACACTAGCAGGAAAAAAGGAACAAAACAAACTGAAGAAGTGAAGAAAGGCGAACCTGATGATTGCCAAGAGGACTTGGTAAATGGCCGAGTGGTTATTTTGACCGCCTAAAGTTCTAGTGTACCAGCCCTGAGGGAAGAAACCAAGTCGGTGACAGAAAAGGGGCAGTCAATGAATCACCGAGCAGTTCCCGCAATGCCAAGAGTGATCACCCAAAGTTACAGGACTTGAGGATGATGAGAGCCAATGCAAAAAGGCGATACAAAGAGTAGAGGGAGGTTCGCTGAACCACTCAGTGAGTCCGTCTTACTCGCCTAATGGCCTTTCGTGTCTTATTTTTGGCGACTATAAATTAGATTTTGAACAGTTAATTTGATATACTAAATTAGTCTAGAACAATTTTCTCTTGAGTTTTTAATAGTTTATTAGTAGACTTGAAGGCTTTTTGAGACTGAATTTGGAGATTTTGCAAGTGGGTTATTGATTTTCTTCGATTTCAAGCATTGTAAAGGCTTAATTACTCTTACCCAGTTGATGGCTAATTGATTTGGTAACCGTTTTTTACCTTTTTATGATGTTTGGCTAAAACCCCAATTCTTGGGGTGTGATCATGTGATTATGGGTTGAATTAGTTTATGGGTATTGTTAATTACTAGTTTAAATGCTATATTGAAGTGGGTTTAATCATTAATTGTGGTTTAATTTATGAAATGTAGTTGCAAATGCAGTTCTAACCTTGTGTTCTTAGCTTGCTTGAGAGAGAGGTTTTAGAACTAAGATTATTGATTAATGATTTGTAGGTGTTGGGTTGAGCTGGGTTAAGCTCGACAGAGTGAATCCTAAACCTAATCCTACCCATCTAGCTTGAGAGAGTGGTTGAATTAAGGTGTGGGCTGTTCCTTATTGCTATACTTGTTGATGTTCAAAAGAAATCACCTGATTCAGGATAGCTGTTCGAGAGAAAGCTATCCCCCTTATAGTCTAGCCTACCCGCTGATTTTTAGCTATTTAGTAGTAGTTACAATTACCTATATATTGAAATTTGCCTATAATTGATCACATCTCGATAATTTCTCTCCTTATTGTTATTTCAAGTTATTTGTGACTGCATTGTAGTTTATAATTGCAAACCAAAACCCCCCCATCTGACATTCGTGTCACCCCTTTTAATTTGTTTTATGTCTTTTTCGATAATTTCTATTCCTATATCTAGTTAGATCACATTCATACTTCTTGATTGAATTTGAACACGTACCGCTTCCTGTGGGATTCGACCCCAACTCAATTGTTGGGTTATATATTGCTTAACGATCGTTCGCACTTAGAGTTGGATGAAGTGTATTTGATAAACGTGAATTCATCATCCGCCCCATGCCCTTCCCAGATTTTTGACAAATTGTTTTGCTCCAAATAAAGACCTAACTCATCTAGAATTGAATGGTTTCCTCCCAACTCTTTTGGATTCATAAACCCAACACAAATTTAATGAAACCACACCCAAATTCCATCAAGAACATCACTCATTCGCAAGACCCTCACCTCAAGAACTCAGAAACCTCCATTTTTAAAGAATGTGGTTAAAACTCAAGAACTTCTCTAGATACTCAATCAATCAACTTCAAGAACAAAATTTATGGATAAAATCACATGATTGGCATGAGGGTGAACAAACCCAACACTATTAAAGCTTATATACCTCGAAAGAACTAAGTTCTTGGCGAAAATCTTCAAATCTTGAATGAATGCTTGAAACTTTCTTCTTTTTTGCTTCTTTTGAAACCCATCTCTCAACCCTACATATTTTGGAATGAATGGAAACTGATATCAATCAGTTTAGACCCTTATTTGGGTGGAAAAAACGTTTAGGCCTAGTGGGGTAAGGAAAAGACCAAAATACCCTTTCTTAAAACGGATGAAATGCCTTAACTAGAGAGGATGTACCTAAATGGTCATAACTCCTTCATCTGAACTCAAAATTTAGAAAACTCGGTGGCGCTGGAAAGATGACTCAAAGACCTTCGATTTGATACCTCATGGGCTACCTAACTCTTTTTATGCTAAAAAGTTATGGTTGTTTGAAGTTTACCCAAAATTACAAACTAAAGTTTTACTTGTACGAATCTCTAGTTGACTTTTTGAAGTACGAGATGTTACAATATCTCTCCCTTGGGGACATTCGTCGTTGAATGAGATCTTACTAAGACAAAAGGGAAAGGAGAAGCAACTAACAACCCCAATTCAAGTACACAACATGCAGTTTACATAACTCAGCATATTAACTTAAAGGGTACTTTACAAGGGATTAGTACCTTGGTTTGGAATTTCTCCGGAAGTAAAGAGATGTGGGTATCTCTTCTTCATATCCTCCTCAGCCTCCCAAGTAGTTTCCTCAACAAACTGATTTCTCCATAAGACCTTGACTAATGCAACCACCTTGGATCTTAGCTTGTGAACCTGATGTAACACCTCAGAATTGAGAAAGGGTAAAATTTCAGCTTTTTAGAATTTTGATGCAAGTTTCAACGAAAGCCGTCTATGGCTCGTGGATCAACCCACAGACCGTAGGTTTGGTCCGTGGTTTGCCAGTCTGCTTTTAACTAAAATGTCAAGTTTTATGTATTTTTCAACGGTTCACCAGTATGGTCCGTCGTCCAATGTACAAGTCATAGGTAGGTCTCGTAGGTGAGTCTCAAACTTAGTGAGATTTTGAGGTTGAAAGTTGAGGATTATGGTTGAGACCCACAACCCATTAATTGGACCACGAACTGTGGTTGGGTCCCGTCGTTAGGGGTCCTAATTTGACACCAAACAATGGATGACCAGGACGGTCCGTTGGTGGAACCACGGACCGTAGTTCGTCACCATCGATGGTGTCAACAATTATTTTCCTAGGGGCTTTTTGGTCTTTTCCTAATTCTTCTAACTTAATAATATGTCGTTTTACCCTTCATCAAAACCCCTACATAAGTGTTTTAACCCCCAAATTTCCTTAATTGAAATCATTTTTCTCAAATTTACAAAAGAAAAACTCATCTTCCTCTCAAATATTTCTTTTTCTAGAAAGCTTGGAGAACAAGGGATCAACCTAGGGTTTCAAGTTAAGTCTCTAATCCCTCTATTGAAGTTAAGCAATTGGCATTGAGGTATGATAGTTTTCATATATGCAGCCCTTTCCTCCATGGAGTTTCCATATTCTCCAATTTACAAAGTTAAAATTCCCCAATTGAGTTAAGGTTTTCTTCCATGTCATGGGTTCTCTTAAATATTAATGTATTTGATTGTTTCATGATCTATCAAGCATGGATTGATGTAATTACATGATTTTCTGATGAATTCTCATGAACCTATGCCCAACCCATGTTTTCTAGATATTAATGATTGAATGTGAGTTTTGAACTATGAAAAGTAAATTATGGAACTATGCATGTTCTTATGAAATTGATATAAATGTTTTAAGGATGCTTTGAGAGTGAAGTATCAATGATGTTGTTATTGTTGTGTTGTTGAAAGGATTTCTCATAAACACATGAGAGCATGATTGTGAAAGGTTTTCTCACATAATAAGGTTTCTTAGGGTTGAAAGGTCTTCTCACCTAAAATGAACCAATGTTAAGGAGATATTCTAATGTAGAGGCAAGAGGCGATTACCCATGCTCTCTAATTAAAAGACAAGAGGCGATTACCCATGTCACATGATGTAAGGAGAAGAGGTGATTGCCCATGTTCCTCTAAGAGCTAAGATGAATATGATTAAGAACTATTCCGTGGAAGTTAAGCTTAGAACCAAGTGGCGATTACCTGTGTCCCATAAGTTATGTGCCAACATAGGATTTTCTAGATAGACATTAGCTAGTGGATCCACATATGCTAGAAGTTCATAGTCCTTACCTCAGCAAGTAGGACACCCCTTTTCGGTGTGGGGTAGACACCAGATTCCATGTTAATAGATCACAGTCTTATATGTCGGTTAAGGATACTTCCCACAAGCAAGTTATGATTAATTAAGGTTACTTCAAGAAAGTATATCATACATGTTTAAGATAATGACTATGTGCATTGACCATGTTTTATGACACATGCTTTCTAACTCTTTATCTCATGTTTTAGCTTGGTCATTGCATCTCATGAAGGTATCTCTTTTAAGTATGTTTTCAAAGGTTTTTATGCATGTCTATCATACTTTGTACATATTTCTACTAATGCATACTCTTGCCTACATTTTTCCCAAATGTAGGGTCCGACAGTCAAGGTTCCTAGTTTGTTGCTATAGTTCTTTGAGGAGATTTTGAGCTTTGGTGAGTCCTCATGGTTCGAGGACCGGCCACTTATTGTTTTTAGTCTTCCCTTACTTTCAATTTTGGAACATGATGTACGAGCTACACCCAGATTCATTCTAACGTACTAGATGGCCTTAAGACAATGTTTAGATTTTCGCTTTTCCTTATCAATCTCTTATATGTTGAAACTGTTTTAAATCTCTTTATTCTATTATCTTGTATGATGAAAGCTAAGTGGCTTGTATGGGGCCTCTCGGAGTCTTATACGCCATGTCACGCTTAGGGGTTACCTTGGGTAGTGACATCTGCCAATCCAGAATCTTGACAAGCACTTCCTCATAAGATAGGCTGCCCTTGATACTAATACATTCAGTAGGTACTATGAGTGAAGGATTGCCCATACAAATTTTTGACATGGAAATGTGGAGCAGCGGATGACTGCTACTAAATCTAACGGTAGCTCCAACTCATAAGCTACGCTGCCAATCCTCTTGGATATCCTGTAAGGGCCAATGTACCGGGGACTTAGTTTCCCTTTCTTACATAATCTCATAACACCCTTCATGGGTGAAACCTTCAAGTACCCAATCATCAACCTCAAATTCTAAGTCTCTTCTCCCTACATCTGTATAGAATTTCTGATGACTTTGTGCTGTCTTTAACCTTTCCTGAATAATCTTCACCTCTCCATGACTTGATGAACTAAGTCTGGCCCTATCAACCCAACTTCACCAACCTTGAACCACCCAATAGGATATCTACACCTTCACCTATAGAGAGCCTCATAAGGAGCCATCTGGATGCTAGAGTGATAACTATTATTGTAAGCAAACTCTATGAGAGGCAAGTGATCATACCAATTACCTTTAAAGTCTATAACACATGCCCTCAACATATCCTCTATGGTCTGAATCATGTACTCTTCTTGACCATCAATCTGAGGATGAAAAACAGTACTCAAATTTACCTTCGAACCCAAACCTTTTTTAAAAGACTTCCAAAACAGAGTGGTGAATTGTGCAGCTCTATCTGAAATGATAGACACAGGAAATCCATGAAGTTGGACTATCTCTTGAATATATAATTTGGCATAATCTTCTGCTGAATTGGTAGTCTTTACCGGCAAGAAATGAGCTGATTTAGTCATCCTATCTACAATCACGCAAATCGAATCATGTTGCTGGCGAGATCGCGTCAAGACAATAATAAAATCTATATAAATCATCTCCTACTTCCATTCTGGAAGATCTATGCTGTGAGCCATACCACCGGGCCTTCATTATCTACCTTAATTTGTTGGCAATTTGGGCACTTAGCAACGAACTCTACAATACACCTCTTCATACCACTCCATTAATAGATTTCTGTCAAGTCATGGTACATATTTGTGCAGCTGGGATGGATAGAGTATCTGGAACTATGAGCCTCTGCCATGATCCTCTCTTGAAGCTCATCCACCTTTGGTACACACAACCTACCATGATACCTCAACACACCATCTCCCCCTTGTTCAAAAGCCATCACCTTTTTCTTATTAATATTCACTTTTAATTCAAGCAAAACATGATCTTGGTCTTGTTTCTCCTTCACTTTAGACACTAGTAATGATTCAGCCCCATTCATCACCATAACTCCACCTTCGCTAGAATCCAACAAATAGACTCCCAAACATGCAAGTCTGTGCACATCCATGGCCAATTCTTTCGTGCCTTCCTCAACATGGGTAGTACTTCCCATAGACAACCTGCTCAAAGCATCAACAACACAATTAGCCTTATCTGGGTGATAGAGGATACTCATGTCATAATCCTTGAGTAACTCTAACCACCTCCTTTGTCTGAAATTAAGCTCTTTCGGACTAAAAACATACTAGAGACTCTTGTGATCAGTGAACAAATCTACATGAACACCATAGAGGTAGTGAACATCATTAGTTAGAACCGTACACAATTTTGTAACTTTAATGAAACCCACTTATCTACAAAAAATAGTAAAATATTTTTTCATCTAGAGTAGTTTGTGATTAGCTGATAATGAGAGTAAAACTTTTAAGTAAATGTTGTCCTCCAATCTTGTTTCCTGGATTAATTTCGAAGGTAATATTAACTTACATCTCTCTCTTTTCTGCAGAGGATCACAAGCACTTCCAAACACTTAGGGGTCGTTTGGTTACTAGTTAGAGTTATGCAGGGTTTAGTTATGTAGGGTTTAGTTATGCAGGTATTAGTTATGCATGGTTTAGTTATGCAGGGTTTAGTTATGTTGGGTTTAATTATGCGGATATTAGCTATGCGGATATTAGTTATGTAGGTATTATTTAGTTATGTAGAGATTACAATACATGAATTATTAACTATTGAATATTAAACTTGTTGTAAATTATTAATAAATATTATTTACAAAATAATAATACATGCTAATAAAATGTGGAATATATTGAATAATATATAATGCTAATATTTGATCAGCAAATGTACCGTCAAAAAATATACAATCAAATTTCTAATATTAAAAAAATATTTATATTTGCATAAATAAATAAAAACTGTAAGTATATAAAAAGAAATGAAAATGGTCCATATATAAAAAGAAATAAAAATAACACATGTAGATAGGAAAACAATAAAGTTTCCAATTAAAAAATAAAAATAAATTAAAAGAAATGAAAATGGTCTATATATAGAAAGAAATAAAAACAACAAACGTATATAGGAATAAAGTAAAGTTTCCGATTAAAAAAATAAAACAAATTAAATTAATATGGTAAATATGTAATTTATCATTTTAATAATGTATAACTAATACCCACATAACTTATTCCACCTTCTACCCTGCATAACTTTATACATAGATTCTCTCATAAGTTATGTTGGTATTAATTATGTAGGAGTACAAAAAATGCAACCAAACACCGTATAAATTAATACATGAATAACTTTTATACAACATTTAAATTCTTACCAACCAAACATGGTATAAGTTATGTTGAGTTTTATACCTAATACAAAACTTCTACCAAACATAGTAAAGTTAATGCAACTTTTTATACATGAATAAAATGTCTCTTATATAGTAACCAAACGACTCCTTACAATGCAAGCATTTTACCTCGAGATAGCACCAATGCTGAGCAGATGACAGCACTTACTGGAAGAGAGTCCGCAGACAATAAAGATGCATTTGTCAGTGGAATAAATATTTTGTTTCCTTTTGCATATGAAGAGTTCATAGATGGCATTGATGACTTGATTATGAAGCAGGACGACACTAATGAAGCATGTGTTGGAGTGTGCTCAAGTGTAAGTACTCCCGTTGACGATGTAAGCTTATTTGATTTGCATGACCTATGAGCTTTAATTTAGTGAAGGAGAAATAGTTAATGTTGACATTTTCACAACCAGATAGACTGTTGTTATTGATACTATAGTTGGTTTTGGGAAGACTTATTACATTATGATAGACAATTTTACTCTTTTTTATCTACTCCCACTTTTGCTTTAGGGAGCAGGATTATATCCATCTTCAAGCTATTTTGGTAGAATTTTTTTCGAAAAAAAAACTTAAAATTGTTTTTTAGTTCCTGCAACTCTTTGGTTTTGCAGTTTTTTGGTTTATTTTTGCCAAAACCTCTTACAAGACAAAGGTGCATAGTAGAATCAAATGTTACTAAGCTTATTTCTATATTCTCAAGGCTACCTGATAAAAATACTCCTTAATGTATAGGGTTTGGATTATTATTGTTCATCATATATACCACATAACCGAAATAGTTCGTAACGTATCTTAAAGGTGATATGTATAGTCTAAATAAATACTTTATAAACAAAGTCCTTAATGTATAGAAAAAGTGAATATTTTCCTCCCTCCACCATCACGTGCATCTGCAACAACATAATAGAAATTGTTATTGCTTTGTTATAACAGTCTTGTTCATGTAGCAACATACACAGTTGTGTTATTATTTCTATGGTCCAAACATACATTAATCATTAGTACAATAGTTTACCATTAAAGGTAAGAAACAAGATTCTTTCTTCACGTCATAAAAATTTAGTTATGATAAAAATGTTTCACTCCCAATTTTTTAAATGTTTTTATTCAATTCATATAAGTTGTTGATTGAACTTAACATGTTTTTTTAACTACACTATATCTTATTAACATTTGAGAGGAAATTGAAGGACTACCATTTGATTGATCTTGGATGTTAGAATGATAGTTCGATGAGCTCTTATTTTTCCTAGGAAGACCTCTACATTCTTATCTAGTTGGGGATAATGAACACTCTTTTAATTTAAACAAGAGGTAAATAGTGTACTAACATCTACAAGACTTTATTCCCTTTTATAATATAGTTTCCCAAATTCCACTGGTTAATTTAGCCACTTTCTTGTTCTCCTCTTTGCTTAATCTCTAGAATCACCGAGTAAGGACTTTGTTTGTTTATCATTAATCACAAGACCACATAATGCTGACCTGATTGCTAAATTTAACGGAAACCCCAATACTTCATAGCTACCTTTAAAAATAAAATTTTATGAATGCAAAAGTTGTATGTATTCTTGCAGCTGAAAATCGAACCTATGATCTTCATGACATAATACTAAACAAAATGATGTTTTCTGCATATATTATATAAAGATGCACGACCCAACAAAATTAAGAGTCTATGTCAACTGTGACAGTAGAATTGAGTCACGTCATGTGCACATCATAAGACCAACCTCACAATGACCAATACTTAACAAACTACCTAATTATGGGCCACATAGATATTTTGGGAAGTGTAAGAGAATAAAGATAGATTAATAAACTTTGGAGAAATTAACTTGTCACAACTCTGACCCACCGTGACTAGAACCGACAATAACACCCTGTGAGAGAACGAACTAACTACTATCAATCAATCCATTAAATAATAAAAAACCAACAAGTTTTCAATTGAAACACAAACTTTTAGAAATTCAAAACCAAGTTTGCGTAAAATACAAGTCATTATCATCAAACATTCGCGGATGTAGCCCTAAAAACTGAAAGTCATGTACCAAGACATTCACCTGTCAAGAATATGGGGATGCAACCCAAAAACAGAGAACTAAAGAGAGTCTTAGTCAAAAAATGAACTGAAAAAGCGAGATGAATCAGTGGAAACCCGAAGAAATAACTAACTCTTTGATTCAGATAACATTAGGCTCATTGTTGAGGTTGCAAAGCAACTGCCTAAAAATATCATGTACTCAACATAGAAAGAGCAAGTACAATATCAGTACACGATAAAAGTGTACTGGCAGATCATTAGTTAGCTCCAATGGTATGATATAAGCACATGACTAAAACATAGTACAACCAAGACAACACATATAGAAACCAAGACAGAAATATACTAAGAATCTTAGTAACCAATATTCACCAAACTATTACATAAAGAGTGTCCCATGTGATCACAAACAAGCCATGTTAACTCACGAAGCCAACAAACAAGGGAATAGTAAAACATGTACCAAGCATGGTACCGAGCCAATCGTTAGAAATTTGTACCAGTAGTACCCGATCCAACCAAATGGATATCCCTATACAAGGTATCGTACCTGAGTCAACCATTAGTATGTAATAGATGTGGTACCCAAGCAAACCATGGGATATTCTATTCCAGGCGTGGTACTCAAGAAAACCATTAGTAATTTGTACCATTATGGTACCCAAGCCAACAATATGGATATTCATGTACTAGACGTGGTACCCAAGCCAACCATTAGCTTGTACCTAATGTTTTAGCCAAGAAAATTATTAGTATGTACTAGGCGTGATACCAAAGCCAACCATAGGGTATCATGTACCAGCTGTGGTCCCAACCCAATAATTAGTCAAGCAAATACAACCACAATCATAATGAAATACAACCACACTTGTAATTAGAAGTAAGAAAAACACCTTCATTGTATGGGATTGTCAATTATTCATCATTTCACATTCAACCTTACGTTTTCCAAAACATGCATTGTACATGTTTTACTATCTAGATAGTTAACATGCATATACACATAAACATGAAAAAAAACAACCATCACCAACATGTCTTTATTCCTTGGAAGTTCTATTGAACCCGATCCTTCCCCTTGTTAGAAATCCTGACCTTTTCATCTACAAATAATAAAACAACAGAAAATTAATCCAATATGGCCTAAATATACCTAGATTAAAAATAAATCCTAAACCAGGAAAATCACATTATCATCCCACCAAAACCAGGTTTTTCCATTATTAAATCAACCAAAACCCTCCCCTAAGGCAATTCCCATAGGTTTTACAATCGAAGAATCAAATTACCAAACTATGAGAGTAATTAAGTTACCTTTCTCAATGATCACGATGAAAAAGAATCAAATTACCAAACTATGAGAGTAATTAAGCTACCTATCTCAATGATCACAATGAAAATTAGAGAAAATTAACCCTAGGTAACCCTTGATCTTCATAATACATGTTTGTCAAAATAATGAGTAGTTTTGGGGAATTTAATACAAAAATCATGATTATTTCCACAACAGCGGCCCCAACTCGCTATAGTGACCTCGCCAAAGAGGGATTACCATTTATAATGGGATCAACTGTTATAATAGGAATTAATTCACCCGCTATAGCAGAGTGACACCCAATGTAGAAGCTTGCATGGGACATAAACTTGGAAATCTTCTCGAAAGTCCCCATTTTGCAACATACCTTTGAACATTGATGTTCCAAACTAACCCGTTCACGCCAAGTTTGATATTCCAAGTTCTACTCACACGAATTTGATTCCAAAATCCCTACAGTCTCTTAAATGTCTTAGAAAATAGAAAAACTAACCTGATCTTAGATATTTTACCCAATCCTTTCTTGAATTGTCCTAGACATCACCTTGCTCATATATCATCTGAGACTGGCCTAGACTAGAATATTCAAATCAATAGTCCAAAAGTTTTCTTAACTAATTTCTTTCGCCATTGGTTTACCCATAACGACCAAAAGGATAGTTACATAAGTGCATCACTAATCTAATTAGAAAGTAAAATTTCACCATCTTTGTAGTTTCCTTCGTGCTCTTTTCTAACTTGTGAGATCCAAAGGATTTTTCATATCAAAGTTGTAGGCTTGTATTTTTTTAAACTATATATGGATAGGCTTGCTTCCATGAAAAATAGACTAGGTCAAGCAATTAAAATACAACAAATATCACGACTCAAGACTACCACCTAGTCACGATATAGTTCTAAGAGCCACAAGTGACCCCAATTACATGACACTAAGAATCAACATGTAATAACAATTGAAGATAACTGAATGTGGAACTGAACTAAAATAGTCTAAAAATATAAACACATGAATATCTCAGTACACGTGGCAGAATCTTAACATATTTTTTTTGAAAGCCTCTATAAATATGAGTTGCAAGGAAAATTCCCTTGCTAACTCTAATGTCTGAAACTGAAAGTAAAATGCAGAAATCAAAGAACAATAGGTCATCATGGGATAATGAGGACTCACTAAAGACTCTTTCAACACTGACCAGATCAGTACTTACCACAGGCTTTATACTTAGAGTCAGAACCTATTTTATGAAACAATATAGGTAGAAGGTATGTAGTCAGTACTTTGAATGTACAAAAAGTGAGGAATATGAATAATAAATTAGATATCTAAACATGCTAAATCCGTAAAACAAGCTGAAGTAATGACCAAGTAAAATAACATGAAGCTGAAATGTACTTAATTGAAATACATAAGTACAAGGTCATGCAATAACTGAAAGTCTGACTGTTGGAGATACTAAAATGACATAAACCATGTGAGCTACTACATGGGGTTCAGTGTACTTCAACCACACAGAAAATAGGGTGTCCATTATTTACCAAGGTAAGGGACCTAAGCTAATATAATATGGATCCACTAAGCTAGTGTTCGCTAATTTTGGAATTCAGGGATTTTATACTAAAGGTTAAATAAAGCTGATTGGAATCCTTCATCCCTACAGATGCTCGGAGGCAAGTATAACTCTCATGGAAGCACTCATATAAACTGGAAAGAGTAATAATCTGATAATACAAATATAAACTTATAACAAATCAAATAAATATTATGTAGCTCATAGTTCATGATAACTAAAAATAATACGAAAGATACTTTATCTTAAAGCATCTAAATGATGTTATGATAATATGAGGCATGCAACTAAAATAGCATAATTTTAAATTATGAAAATACTTGTTTGCCATACATTCATGAAAATACGATTAAAACGATGGGGATTATAATTAAAATCATGCAATTGAAGGGTAATAATGAAGAAAAACTGAAATTTATCAAGAAGTCAGAAAGAACCTAGAAAACCCTAGATTTGTGGAAATCACAAAGTTGAGGAATTGTGGGTTCTCTTCGGACTTAATAGGTAAAGGGATACCCATGGATAAATTTCCTCATACCTTGACTAAAGAATCCTAACTTGAATTCCTTCGGTGGAGACTTGAACCTTGAAATCATATTCCTTGCTTGGGAGAAGACTTGATAGAAAGCAAACTATATTTTTAGCTTTATCTGCGAGAAGGAAAGGTCTAGGCTAATAAGAATCACTTAATCCCAGTTAGAATAGTCCAAACCATCATAGTATATGGATTAAAAGAATAAAAAAATACCAAAATATTCCTCATTATAAAGTTGTCATAGGTCATCAATAAGGGGAATCTACGGCCCATTGTTCCATCTACAAACTGTTGAACTTTGTTTGTATAACTTGTGGAAATTCTTATGTTTTTAAATTTTAAGGACTTAGGTTTTACAAAACTATTGACAACCTATCAAAGAGTTGATGAATTGTAAACCTTGCTTGTGATGTTCATGCTAAAATTCAAGCATGTGAACTTGATCCATGACCTAGTTCTATGACTCATAAAATAGTTTACGAGCCGTAAATCCTACTTAAAAATCTAAGACATGAATAGTGAATTGATTTCATGAACATGCATGCATACTAAAACTTGAGGATAGCTGAAAGGTATGAATCTTAAAGAGTATGAAAGAGGAACTACTACCTCACGCAGGAACTGAACTAGAATGGAAAAGATGGGGGTACTTGGACCTCATATGTGCCTTTTTTTCCAAGGTAGCTCCCTTCTCTAACTTATATCTACAAAGAACTTTAACTAAAAAAACTTATGTATTCCTCAAATTACGAACCTAATGGTCAAGAATCTCATATGGAACCTCTTCGTATGAGAGATTTCTTTCAACCCAATGCTAACCAAAGGCAAAACTAAAGTCGGTTCACTGATGCACTTCTTCATCAAGGACACATAGAACAGTGGATGCACTGTTGCTAAGTCTTAAGGAAAATCCAACTTATAAAACACATTACTAAAGCACTTCATAAATTGATAAGGACCTACATAATGAGGACTGGGGTTTTCTTTTTTTCCAAACCTCATAGTCCACTCATCTCACCTCCTCAAGTCTGAGAGGGAGGAAGTTGCAGGGTCCAAGACCCATATTAACAGACCGGAAACTAAGGGAGGGTTGCTAAAGTAGAGGCGCTCAAAACTACGTTCTAAAGCAATTCATGATCCATTGGCCAGACTTCAGCACCTCAAGCACCTACAACAGCTCAGGCACCTCAAGTGCCCCCAGCCCCAGTACATCCTCCTTGGTGTATGAACCGACTGAAGGCCATTGGCTTGCCGACCATTTTAGAGGAGAAGAGGTTGTCTACAGATGTTGTAGTAGACAAGTATCTTGGTATGTGGGAGACACTATGCTTCCACAAGTTTCAACAGTTTACCAAGTCCCGAAATCTATATGTTCCTTCATGGGTTCAAGAATTTTATAAGGGTTATAAGAAGCAGGTCACGAAAGGGAAGAAGAAAGCTGGGTTGATGGCACCGGTAGACTACGTAGAGGTTCGAGGAAAGGAGGTAAAGTGGAGTGAAACTGACATTAATGATTTTTTTACTCCACTACACACACCACTCATTCTTCAGCCGACATGGTTAAGACAATCACTGGATGATTTAAAGGGGTGGTTGTCCCCATTACTGAGTGATGCTACTCCTCCCTGGCTAGAGGTAGGAGTTATGATTGAGAAGAAGGACTTAAATGTGGCTACTCGTTATTCATTTGGGTTAATCTCCAGCGCCTTGATACCTTCAAAGAATGAATCGATTATCTGGCATCCAAAAGATGCTCTGCTGGGGTGTATTATTGATCAGGGGTGGCTGAATCTCGGAGTGATAATTTTTCATAAGATAGTGATGAGGTAAAAACAAAACCAAACCTCATTGCCATTTCCGATAATGATTAGTAATATGTGTCGTCAAGTGGGTATGCCCTTTGTGGTGAAGACAGATACTGAGGTGACTCCGGCATCATCGACTAACATATAGAGAATTAAGATGAGTACACAAAGGATGAAGCGGAAAGGAGGAAGAAGGCTCCGGTGGGCACTTCTCTGGTGGTTGATATTGAGGCCATGTAGGTCGATGCTACTCAGTCTACGCGACAGTTGAGGCGACATGTATATTTAGCTCTTCCACCACTACTGCACTTGCCCCTGCTAGTGCTTCCTGTCCCCCTTGATGCATGAAATGATCTATAAAATGGGCAACCTTACCTATTTAGCTGACGTGAGGGCAGAAAGGGTTGAGGCCGTTGTGCCTTCTATGATCGACCAAGAGATAGCGACGACATAATCTCCCATTCAGGAGGAGTTGAAAGAGCAATGGGAGATGATCATGGCCTATGGGGTGGCATTGGATACTCTCACAGCTCAGGTTGAGGTATGTGAGATATCAGACCAAAGCTTTGCGAATGTGACAGCCTTGAAGGTTGATATTACCGGTGTCCTACTTGATGTGGATGACTTGAAGTCCACATATATCTCGATGTTATGGGGAAATGTAGATGTGCCCGCGGACCCCAGTGCCAATATGCTAGCTGTTTCTATGATCCCTCCAAGTACTGTGACTGGACATGTTGTTACAGCTTAAGATGATAGAGAGTCCGACACACCTGAGATAGACGAGGAGGATCTAAGAGCTCGTGATTAGGTAGTGTTTGATGATTTAGAAGATGACCTTGTACGGAAAGCTACAAAGGCCTTAGTGCGTCACACATCCATGATTGGCTCGAGCAGGTCTCAGCCCACAAAGGAGATAGTTGCACATACCTCCAGAGCTGGAGTTGAGCCGAGCACCGATACCCAGATTGAGGCCACCCCAGATGTGCAGAGTTCACCTCAGGCCTAGCCTGACAAGGGGATTTTTACTCTCCCTCCATTTCCTTTACTATTGATACATTTTAGTTTTTATTGCACATTGAGTACACCATGTAGTTGTTTTGGTGGGGTGAGGTACTTTTATACCTAACCTTTTTGTTGTATTTTGTTTTTATTTTGTGTCTTGGATGTGTTTTGTTTCATTGTTTTTATTCAGACCTCATCTTGTTGATGGAATGTGAATGAATGTTGGCTTTATTTCATTGGTTTCCTTCCTAATTGTGTGATTGTGTGTGATTGTTTTTCTCTAGTACATTCTAGTGTCGATTGTGATCAATACCGATGAATTGAATAGTGCTCTTGATTAACAATATGTCTGTGCAAGTCAAATAAGGCAATTTGAGTTGCATAATTCATGTGTGAACTCTTAGCACTCATTATGACTAATCGGATTGTCGAAAGGAGTTTTGTAATGATCGTTACATGTGAGCATAACTTGTAGATTCATGATCATTTATTGTGTTGAATGCCTTGTGTGGTGAGGTTTACTTGAAATATGTGCATGGTGAAATGTAGAACTTGCCCGTTGGTCCAATTGACTATTTTAGGTGAATGAAGCAAATGATCTTAGGCATAAATTTTTAGAGTGAACCTAATTGCTATGGCTTTGTGTGACCACCTTGTGATTGTGTAACCTAGCTTGGCACCATTTGAGCCTAACCTTTTCTTTGGATAAATATGAACACAAATGGCCTTGTCCTCCCCACCTAAAACCTTTGTGAAGCATTGGTTTGTTTGAATAGCCAACTTAGGCCAAAAGCCTAAGTTGGGGGTGTGGTAAGAATGAGAAAAGAAATGGAGAAAGAAGCTTGTGAAATTCATCCTTGCGAACTTGTGTTGGAAAAAAAAGATGGAACCCCTCCATAAAAAAGAAAAAGAAAAGAAATGAAAAATTTGTATCAATTGTGGATTGAGGAAATAAAAGGGATGTCCAATGAGAGATACCAAAATTTTTGTGTTCTTTAAATATGCCAAGGATGAGTTGTGAAGATGAAAAGAATGAAAAAAAGGAGTAGAAGTGAAATTTGAGCCATGCTCCATGAAGGTAGAAGTCACTTAGCCAAAATGATTATACCCATACCCTCAACCCAATTACAAGCCTTGAAAGACCTTTTTGATCTTTCATGAGCTGAGTGATGCGTTTGTTGGAAAATACAGGCAAGCCAATAGGTAAAACCGTGCATGTTATTTCTCATTGGGAGTGTTAGAGTTGATTTTGGTTCCTTAAATTGTAATCTTTAATTGGCTTTGTGAGAGCATTAAATCATTCTTAATGTGAGGATATTCAAATACTTTAGTTGAACATGAATTTGCATTTGAACTCAACATTGTGACCTTGAACTCTATTTGATGATGGCTACTCATAGTTTTAAACTTTTGGTGCACAATTGAACTTTGCACGTGTAGATCGAACCTTGTGTGCATTCATGTTGAGTCTCAAGTAGCACTATTTTGTAGACATCCCTATTGGCCTGATTGATCTTGTGTTTTACTCGAGGACAATCAAAAGTTTAAGTTGGGGGTGTTGATGAGTCAGGAATTTCAAATCATTTAAGGCTTATTATTCAATGATTTAGTGTCCTCAATGCCTATTTTGTGCTCATAACTAATGTTAATATGTAGAAATAAAGGCTTAAGAGCGAGGCAAGGACGTTACGATGTGAAAAGGAGAGAACATTGGAATAGTTGAAGAAAAGAGAAGCTACAACTTGTAAAAGCCACTCGGCAAATCACCGAGTGAGCCTCTTGCTTGCCTAATGTTCCAGTTAAGTTGCCCATGTACCAAACCAACTTGGCGAGTAAATGATGATTTGGTGGCGTGCCAAATGGATCGGCAACCACAATCCAGCTCGCCAAAAGTTCCAGAACAATTTGAAGTAGGAACCAAGACAAAAGGTGAGAAGAAGAGCAACTCGGCGGATCACCGAGTGGGTAGGCGATCTCTACTAACTTCACCGAGTGGTCTCCATGCTGAGTTTTTGGGAACGTATAAATTCATTTTTTGAAAGAAGAAAGGGAGTTCCCCCATTGTGTATTCCTAAGTTTAGAGAGTCTTTCACATTCTTACATTGTTGAACACTTTTGGTGAATATTTGGATCTCGAATTTGAGATTCTAGTATTCTAACTTTAATTTTGGCATTGGGTATTTGTAGATTGTTCACAATTTGGATGAATAGTGTATTTGGTAACAATTTCTTACTTTTCACTATGTTCGGCTAAAACTCCTTACCTTAGGGGTGTGATCATCTTGTCGAATGTATTAATTAGCTTATGTGTATTATTAATTGCTGAATTTAATGTTGTTTTGACATGGGTTCAATTGTTTATTCATGTTTTAATTGATGAAATGAAGTTGCAAATTTTGTTCTAGCTTAGCTCTCTATGCTTGCTTGAGAAATAGGTATTAGACTAGAATGAATGGTGGATAGTTTTATTGATTGCGTCTTTAAAATCCAGCTTGAGAAAGTGAGTTTTATTGCATCATTACTACCCAGCTTGAGAAAGTGGGTAAATTAAGGAATTGGGTTTTTTGGTATTGTTAATCTTGGTGAGGTTCAAGAGAACTCACTCGAAACATGATAGTTGATCGAGCGATATCTATCGTATTCAAAACCTAGCCTACCCATTGCATTTCAACAACTTAAAACAATTAGTAATTACCCATTAAGCGAAATCAGCATTCGATTGATCATAGTCCTAAGGTCTTCTCTCTAATTGTTTAACTATCATGATAATTGTTACTTGTTAAACAATTGATTACTAAATCCCCCCATTTGATATTGTTAGCTAAATTCATTGATTTAATTTGTGTTGCGTAGCATCGTACTCTACAAAATATTAGAACATGTCTTTACTTCATAATCGATTTCTTTACAGTATTACTCCCTGTGGAATCGATCCCAACCCATCGTTGGGTTTATACTTGTTAGTGACCGCCTACACTTTGAATCAGAAGAAGTTTAGTTGAGCGTTATCACCTCCTCGCAAAGCTAACACACGCAATGCTAACATAGTTCCCTCCAATCTCGAACCATAAGGTTACAAATGCAGAGTTTCAAAATGTGATCGAACTATTGGCTCAAGCCATAGCTAATCAGAATATTCAGCAGGCCCCAGTTCCTGCAAACCCCACTGGTGGATAAGCTATAGCCAGGGTTTGAGACTTTGTTAGTATGAATCCGTCAGAGTTTCTAGGGTCAACGCTTGGTGAGGACCCACAATACTTTATTGATGAGGTCAATAAGATTCTTGAGGTAATGCAAGGGACTAGTACTGATAGTGTTGAGCTGGTATCCTATCAGCTTAAGGATGTGGCTCATATCTGGTTCACGTAGTGGAAAGATATAAGGGAGCGGATGCAACTACTGTGATGTGGGATTGTTTTACTGGATATTTTCTAGACAAGTTCTTCCCGAGAGAGTTGAGGAAGGATAAGGCTCTGGAGTTAATGAACTTGAGGCAGGGTTCGATGTCAATCAATGAATATGGGTTAAAGTTCACTCAACTCTCCAGGTATGCTCCATATATGGTTGCTGATCCGAGAGAACAAATGAGCAAGTTCTTATTTGGGGTATCTGATCTGGTGAAGATAGAGTGTAGGGATGCTAGGCTATTAGGGGATATGGATATATCCAGACTAATGACCCATGCTTTGCAGGTTGAGGGAGATAAGCTCAGGGAAATGGATAAGGATAACAATAAGGCTAGAACAAGCAACTATGAATACTCTTAGCATAGGTCGGGCGGTTGAAATCTCTCATAGTTTCAACAGAGATCTACAACCCCAGTACCTTCATCAACTACCGCTCCATCCCCAGGATTCGACAAGATAAAAATGGTAGGGCATGAGGCTTTAAATCCAAGGGAGTGCTTCCGGTAACATGACTTTTCCATCTTGTCCAAAGTGTGGTAAGAACTATCTGGGAGAGTGTTTTGCTAGTAGAGAGGGGTGTTTTGGGTATGTCCAGTTCTATCATAGGTTGATAGACTGCCCTTCTACTAAGCAAGGACAAAGAGGTAACATTAACATGGCTCAGTCTACAACTTCAGAAGCTCCAGTGGGTCCCCCAATCAACAGGGTGTCTCATCTGGTACAGGTGGTGGTCAGCGCCAAGATAGGTTGTATGCTCTTTAAGATTTCCAGAACCAGGATTATTCTCCTAATATGGTCACTGGTATGTTACAACTTTTGCATTTAGATGTTTATGCATAGTTAGATCTAGGGGCTACACTTTCTTTTGTAACTCCATATATAGCAGTAAACTTTGGTGTCATTCTAGAAACTCTCTTAGAACCCTTCTCAGTCTCTACTTTTGTTAGTGACCCAATTATAACTAGACGGGTATACAAAAGTTTCCCTATCACAGTTTCCTGAAAATTCACCTCAGCAGACATTGTAGAGTTAGAAATGTTAAAATTTGATATCATTCTAGGCATGGATTGGTTACATTCCTATTATGCCTCAGTTGATTGTAGAACTAGGATCGTTCGGTTTCTGTTTCCAAATGAGTCAGTGTTAGAGTGGAAGGGTAGTTACATAGTGCATGTAGGTTGATTTTCTCTTACCTGAAGGCCAAGAAAATGATTTCTAAAGGGTATATCTATCATCTTATTCAGGTTAAGGATTCAACCTCTGAAACCCCAACTCTTGATTGAGTTAGTCCCAGTCATAAATGATTTTCCCGAAGTGTTTCCAGAAGATCTTCATGGAGTTCTTCCCCAAAGGGAAATCGACTTCAAAATAGATATCCTTCTAGATACCAAGCCTATTTCGATCCCTAATTATAGAATGGCTCCAGCTGAGCTAATGAAATTGAACGAACAGTTGAAAGACCTTCTAGATAAGGGATTGATCAAGGGTACTACCGTGTTGTTCATGAAGAAGAAAGACGGTTCTCTCAAAATATGCATTGACTACCGTCAGTTGAATGAAGTCATAATCAAAAATAAATATCCCATCTCAAGGATTGATGACCTGTTTGACCAACTTTAGGGTGCTAGTTGCTTTTGAAAGATAGATCTCAGATCAGGCTATCATCAGCTTAGAGTCAGGGATAGTGACATCCTAGAGACAACCTTCAGGACTTGGTATAATTATTATGAATTTGTAGTTATGTCTTTTGGACTAACGAATGCTTTTGCAATATTTATGGACTTAATGAACAGGGTGTTCAAACAATTTTTGGACTTGTTCATCATCGTTTTTATTGATGATATCCTCATTTATTCTCAGAGTCTGGAAGAGCATACGACTCATTTGAGAGTTGTTCTCCAAACCTTCGAAGATCGCTAGCTATTCGCTAAGTTTAGAAAATGTGAATTCTAGTTGCAGTTCGTCATTTTCCTTTGTCATGCGGTATCCAGCGAAGGGATGTGAGTGAATTCTCAGCAAAATTGAGGTAGTATAGAATTGGTCCAGACCCAGCTCTCCAACTGATATAAGAAGTTTCTTGGGTTTGGCCAGTTATTACCGGAGGATTATTGAAGAATTTTCATCCATAGCTTCCCCTTTGACCAAGTTGACTCAGAAGAAGGTCAAGTTTCAATGGTAAGATGAGTGTGAGAAAAACTTCTCAGAATGGAAGACCAGGTTGACTATAACTCCTATTTTGACGCTACCAGACGATTATGTGGTTTATTGTGATGCATCCAGGGTCGGCCTAGGTTGTGTTTAGACAACTTAAGGTCCACGAGAAGAACTACACGACTCATGACCTCGAGCTTACAACTATAGTGTTTGCCTTACAAATCTGGAGAGACTACTTTTATGGTGTTCATGTTGGTGTATTCACAGATCATTAGAACCTCCCGTATGTGTTCACCCAGAAAGAGTTTAATTGTCGTTAGAGGAGATAGATTGAATTCCTCAAAGATTCTGACATGAATGTTCACTATTATGTGGGTAATACTAATGTAGTGGCTGACTCCCTCAGCTGCCTATCCATGGGTAGTGTAGCATATGTTGAGGAATAGAAGAAAGAATTATCCAAAGATGTTCACTAGCTTGCTTTTTTAGGATTTTACCTTATGAAAACGTCAGATGGTGGTGTGATAGGTCATAATGGATCAGAATCATCATTTGTAGCAGAGGTTAAGGAAAAATAGGATAGTGATCCTATATTACTTTAGTTGAAAGATGCAATTCAGCAGCAAAGAGTAGAGGTTTTCTCCCAAGGGGGAGATGGTGTGCTTCGTTACAAGGCTCTCTTATGTGTTCTTAATGTGGGTGAGTTGAGTAAGCAGATCCTTACAGAAGACAATAATTCCACACATTTTATTCATCCAAGTGCTACTAAGATGTATTGTGCTATACGACAAGTCTTTTTGTGGAATGGCATGAAGAGAGACATCACAAATTTTGTGGCTACGTGTCCTAACTGTCAACATGTTAAAGTAAAACATCAGAAACTTGGAGATGTGACTCAAGAGATCAGCATTCCTATATGGATGTGTAAAGAGATAAACATGGACTTCATTACAATTTTATCTCGTACTAACAGACAACATGACTCCATTTGGGTGATAGTGGATAGACTCACTAAGTCAACTCACTTCTTGGCTGTCCAGACTATAGATTCAGTGGAGGATTACGCCAGACTTTACATCAGCGAGATAGTCAAGTTGCATGGGGTTCCCTTATCTATTATCTCAGATAGGGGTCATCAGTTTACCTCTCATTTCTGGAAATCATTTCAGAAAGGGTTGGTACTCAAGTAAATCTCAGAACAACATTTTATCCATAGACGGATGGTTAGGCAGAAAGGACCATTCAAACCTTAGAGGACATGTTTAGAGCTTGCGTGATCAATTTTAAGGGTAGTTGGGATGATCTCCTACCTCTCATAAAGTTTGCCTATAATATCAACTTCCATTTCTGTATTCAGATGGCCCCTTATGAGGCACTATGTGGGCGTAGATGCAAATCTCTGGTTGGTTGGTTCGAAGTATGTGAAGCAACCTTGATTGGGCCAGATTTAGTTCATGAGGCTATGGAGAAAGTTCTTCTCATTAAAGATAGACTAAATACAACTCAGAGTCGTCACAACTCCTATGCAGATGTGAGAAGAAGGGACTTAGAGTTTGAAATCGATGATTGGGTTTTCCTAAGAGTGTCACCCATGAAAGGGGTGATGTTATTTGGCATGAAAGGGAAGCTCAGTCCTACGTATGTAGGTACTTACAGAATCCTAAAAAGGTTTGGTAATGTGGCTTATGTGTTAGAGCTACCAACAGAACTAGCAGTGGTTCATGTAGTCTTTCACATTTCCTTGTTGAAGAAGTATGTGGGTGATCCGACATCGATAGTACCTTTAGAGAGTTGCTGTGAAGGATAGCCTCACCTATGGAGAGATTCCAGTTGAGATTCTTGACCATCAGGTTTGTAGGTTGAGAAATAAGGAAGTCACTTCTGTAAAGGTTTTGTGGAGGAGTCAGTCCCTAGAGGGAGCTCCTTAGGAAGCAGAAGCAGCCATGATGGCCAAATATCCTCACCTCTTTCCTTCTGATTCGGGTTTAGATTGAGGTAATAGTTCCTCTCCAGTCTCTTAGTTTACTATTGTGTAATGTAGTCTCACTATCTTGTTCCGTCAGGTATCCTTGCAATTCAGCATATTTGCATGTTCATGGAACTCAGTCAGTTAGATATTTGTTTCTAGTACCCAGTTGGTAGGGATTCCAGCCCTCCCTCCATACTGAGCTTGTTTACTCTTCATTCGAGGATGAATAATACCAAGGGGAAGATATTGTAACACTTCATAAATCTAACTAAGACTAAACAAGAGGAAAAAAGGGTGGACCACAGAGGGGTCTGCGGGTTGTGAATACGACCACCAACCATCACTCTCATCTTGGTTCACATCTAGCGACAATGTGGAGGACCATAGACCCATACACAGGCCATGGAACTCCATACGGGCCATCAGTGTCACACCCCGAGGCTACCCCGTTGACGTAACACGGGATCTAGGATCATGAGTAACCCCAAGCTAACCCTGTGTCTACATACCATATGATACTGAAAGATAACTAAGTAAAGATATACTATTCTTCTTTCATCAATAAAGACCCACATCACAAGATCATAATTGAGAAATATGGGGGTTTCATAGGTTGTTGGGATTACAACATGAAATCCATAAGAAAATCATCAATTTATACATAATATAACATAATCATTAGAATCAATTTTGAAAGGAACCCATGACTTTGGAATCAAACCCTAACTTTTGGGGATTTCTACCTTTGAAATTTGGATTTTGAAGGGGCTCCATAGATGAATTCTATCCATGGATGAAGAGCTACCATACCTTATCAATGAAGCCCAATGAATTTAGTGTGAAGAACCTTGGTTCTTGAACCCTAGCTCCAACTTCCTCCTCATTCTCCTCCTCCTCCTCCTCCTCCTTCTACTAGAGAGAGAATTTTTGGTAAGGATGAAGTTTTGGGAATTGATTTGGGTTTTAGGAATAATGAGTTGAATGACTTAATTTAGGGGTCTAAAATCCTTATATAGGTGATCTTAATCAAGCTAAAACGACACCACTTAATATAAATTAAAATAAAAAAGACCCAAAATACCCCTAATCTTAACACCAAAAATTGCTCCCAGGTCACCATCCTAGACACCACACTGACAGGCCATGGTTGGACCCACGGTCCGTGCTGGTAAACCATGGTTTGGGTTTTGGGAGTATGAATTTTGGGCTTGGACCTACGGCCCCACCCACGAGGCGTGGACCCATCCATGGGGCATGGATCCTGCTGTGGTTCACTGTTTTTGGGCAGTTTCCAAGGGTCCTCCTTAAGGGCCCATGGTTGGTCCTTGAGGGGTAATACCTTGACGTTCTAACATGAAATCCTCTATTTTTAGTACGGGGAGTTACATTCATGACTATAACCCTCACGTTAAGCTCTAGTTTAGCCTATTAATTTCCGGGGTGTTACAATATCTCCCCCTTGGGAACATTCGTCCTCGAAAGATGATCTAGACACCTTACAGAAGTAAAGACTCAAGACTAGCAGCCCATCATGCATGCAACATACAAAATAATGCACAATTTAAGGGAGGAAACTTCAACTCCATCTCAAACATAATCAATGCAACAAAAGGAAGTAGGAACTATATCTAACAACCCATTATGCATGAAAATTCAATATTTCTCATACTCATAAGAGGAACTACCTTCTCCAAACAAAAAACATGCTCAACACAATCTCATGGAGCCTTTGTGCAATATACTTTTCAAAAAAGCATAACTAAAGCATGTTCAACAATTCATCTCATGAAGATAGGCAACTCTTACTCAATACACAACAACATGAGGAAAATCAATCACAAAACTCATTTTTTTCCTAAACATAAATTTCTCAAGAACATGCATAGTCATAAGGAAATCATGGAAAAACCCAAATAACACACATGACTTCCAAAACAAGGAAAACCCAAGAAGATCTAATTACCTCAAGTTAGAATGGGAGTAGAATAAAAAGATGAGGATAGCGGGACTTCATATCGGCCTCGGCCTCCCAAGTAGCACTCTTAACAATGATTCCTCCATAAAACCTTTACGGAAGCTATTTCCTTGTTTCTCAATTTCTTGACTTGTCGATCTATGATCTCTATCGGAACCTCTTCATATGAAAGACTTTAGTCAACTCCCGACCCCTATAAGGGAAAAATGGATGCCGGATCTCGAATACACTTCTTAAGCATGGAGACATGAAACACCGGATGCACCAGAACCAACTTATTTGGAAAATCTAACTCATAGGGAACTTTCCCAACACTTTCTAAAATTTGGTATGGGCCCACATACCGGGGACTAAGTTTTCCCTTCTTGCCAAACCTCATCACACCTTTCATAAGTGAGATTTTTAGATAGACCCAATCATTAACCTCAAATTCTAGATCCGTTCTCCTCACATCGACATAAGACTTTTACCGACTTTGGGCCTTCCTCAACCTCTCTCTAATGAGTCGGACTTTCTCAATGGCCTCATAAACTAGTTCGGGACCTATTAGGGCAACCTCACCCACCTCAAACCAACCAATGTGGGACCTACATCTCCTACCATACAAGGCTTCAAAGGGGGCCATACCAATACTTGAGTGATAGCTATTATTTTAGGCAAATTTTATCAATGGAAAGTGGTCATCCCAATTACCCTTGAAGTTAATTAAACATGCCCTTAACATATCCTCCAACATTTGGTTGGTACGTTCCGCTTGTCCATCAGTTTGGGGATGAAAAGCTGTGCTAAGCTTAACCTTAGTTCCAAGACCTTTTTGGAACGACTTCCAAAAGTGAGAAGTGAATTGAGTACCCCAATCGGAAATAATGGATAAAGGAACCCCATGCAACTTCACCATTTCTCTTATGTACAACTTGGCATAGTCTTCCGCTGAAAAGGAAACCTTGACGGGAATGAAGTGAGATGATTTTGTCATTTGATCTATAATGACCCAAATAGAATCATGTTGCCTTCGAGTGTGAGGCAAACCCACAATAAAGTCCATGTTTACCTCTTCCCACTTCCAAGTGGGAATACCTATATCTTGGGATAAGCCTTCCTGCCTTTGATGCTCAACCTTAACTTGTTGACAATTCAGAAACTTAGCCACAAATCTCGCAATATCTTTCTTCATCCCATTCCAGCAATAGACTTCACGTAGATCACTGTACATCCTTGTGGCTCCAGGTGAATAGAATACCGAGAACTATGGGCTTCCGATAAAATTTGTTCCTTCAAGTCATCGACATTCGGAACACATAACAGGCCTTGGTATCTAAGCACACCATCTTCCCCTTGGGAGAAAGTCTCCACGGATTTCTTAAGTATCGTCTCTTTCAAATCTATCAAAATAGGATCAAGGCCTTGCTTAGCCTTTACATCCATCACAAAGGACAATTATGAACCATGACACCACCCTTGGTGGAATCCAGTAGTTGAACACCTAGTCGGGCCAACCCATGAACAACACCAACCAACTCCTTCTTACCATTATCAATATGAGCCATACTACCCATAGACAACCAACTAAGAGCATCCGTTACCACATTGGCCTTACCATGGTGGTAAAGAACACTCATGTCATAGTCCTTCAATATTTCAAGCCACCTTCTTTGTCAAAGATTCAAGTCATTTTCACTAAACACATATTGTAAGCTCGTGTGATTGGTAAAAACATCCACATGGACCCCATACAAATAATGCCTCCATATTTTTAAGGCAAACACAACAACCGCTAACTGAAGGTCATGGGTAGGATAATTCTTCTCATGGACATTAAGTTGCCTTGAAGCATAAGCAATCACCTTACCATTTTGCATAAGCACACATCCCAACCTAACTAAAGAGGCATCACAATACACCACAAAACCATCCGTACCTTCTGGTAAAGTCAACATCGAAGCGGAAGTAAGTCTATCCTTCAACTCTTGGAAACTTTTATTACAAGCTTCCGACCACACAAACCTATCATTCTTTTCAGTCAAAGGAGAAACAATGGAAGAAAATCCCTCAACAAACCTTCTATAGTAACCGGCCAAACCCAAAAAGCTTCTAATATCGGAAGGAGTTAGAGGTCTAGGCCAACTCTTGACCGCATCCATCTTCTTATGATCTACCTCAATACCCTTGCTTGACACAATATGACCAAGGAAAGCTACGGACCTTAACCAAAATTCACACTTGCTAAACTTTGAAAAAAGTTGTTGGTCCTTAAGAACTTGCAATACAATCCTCAAATGATCAACATGCTCATTCTCACTCCTTAAATAGATCAAAATATCATCGATAAACACAATCACAAAATGTCTAGGTATTGCATAAACACTCTTTTCATCAAGTCTATAAACGCCGCCGGAGCATTAGTTAAACCAAACGACATCACTAGAAATTCATAATGACCATACCAAGTTCGGAAAGCCGTCTTGGGAATATCAACCCCTCTCACCCTTAATTGATGATAACTCGAACAAAGACCAATCTTAGAGAAATAACTAGCCCCTTCAAGTTGGTCAAACAAGTCATCAATTCATGGAAGAGGATACTTGTTCTTAATGGTCATGTAACACCTCGGATATCAAAATGAAGAAAAATCCTAGTTTTCAGAAGATTTGGTGTTAGTACCAACGGAACCACCCACGGAATGTAGGTGGGACCACGGACCATAGGTGGAGTTCCATCATTAAGGTCCAAGTCTTAATAGTCTCTGATCCCACCCATGGTCAACCAGTACGGTCTGTTGTTGGACCTATGGACCGTAGGTGAGGGTCAGTAGCTAGTTAGAGGGAAATTGTTGCTGGGTCAACTTCAAATGGTCATGACCCTTATAAGAAAAGGAATTAGGTGGCCCATGACCTACAAAATGATATATAATTGAATCCTCTTTCCAACGCCACCGAGTTTGCTAAAATCCCATCTCCGAGTAAAACATTATGCTCATTTTAGTGAAGCCCTGACGGGCAGACTTTACTAACGAACCAAAATGATGACCGGTAGGTCAAACGACGGATCATCGTTCCCTCCGTGGATGGGCTTCGTCAAAATTAAGTTAGGGTCATTTTAGTCCTTTGCCCTATGCGTTGGGCACCTAAACTACGTCGTTTTACTCAGATTAAGCCTAATAACCTAGTTAAAACATAACCAAAGCCTTTATTCACTAAAAAATCATCAAACTAGAGAAAAAGTGAAGAAGTAGTTGACCAAGCCCTCTCCAAGAACGCAACAAGTTTTTTTCAGTTTCATCCCCAAAATTGAAATATTTCTCCGTGAATTTCGTCACCAAGTATATGGGATTTCAATAGTGGATTCCTTTCATCCACTAGGTCCCTAGAATTTAGTCAAATTCTTGATTACCTTTATCTTGTTTAGAACTAGGGTTTCTAAAACCTTATATATTAGTTTTAAATTAGCTATTAGAGTATTCCTAATCAGATTATCATGTTTTCGTAGAATTGTTGCTTAGTTCTTTGCATTAAACTCAGAACCCTAGTTGTGTAAATTCTCTTAGTTCTTGAATTACACATGCCAGGTCAGTTAAACAGATATACATACTCCAGTTTCTAATGCCACATTATCAGTATATTTCAGCATGAACCCTATTTTGAGTTATAAATCTTGAGAAGCTTTTTAAAGCCAACACTTGAGTTCTTAAACTGAGTTTTGAGAAAATAAAGATGAGTTTTGAGAAAAGAGTTTTCTAAAACATGATTAGTATGACAATTGAGTATGCGATCATTGTATTATTAGTATGGTATCCAGATATACCATCAATGTTTATGCAGTACGAATTCCCAAATCATCAATGATCATATTATAATATGATTTTGAATTGTTTTTGAGAAAGAGTTTTCAAGTATGAGTATCTGCATGTCAGTATTTTGAGCTATTCAATATTTCAGTCATAATGTATCATATACATATTCTAGTTGGGAGTAGGCTTAGACCAAGATGGACTAGGTTTAGCATACCCTCATAGTCCTAGAACTACGTGCCCGCGTAGGTTAAGTCCCCTTTATTGGGCATTAGTTTTAGTGATCACACCAGTCATGCCTCTATACCCCTAGCAAGGTATATTGGGTCCTCTCGATGGGGCGTATACATCAGACTCCACATTTAGCCCACGTGGTTTTATGTCAGTTACTAGTAGCTCCCGCAATCAGACTCTAGTGTATTTGAATAGGTTTACAGTTATACTTCAGTATTCAGTCTCAGCGTGTTCAGTACTTGGTCATTGCATTTAGTTCAGTTCTTTTCAGTATATATCAGTATTTCCATCATGTTCAAATTATATTATTCACTAGTTATGATTTGTTCAGCTTATATGTTTGTTCACCTTTTATTCTATCCTGCATGCTCAGTACCTTCCAAGTACTGACGCATACTTTGTGCTACATATTTTCATGATGTAGGTTTAGGTCCTCAACATCAAGATCACGCATAGATCGGTTCCCGATCTCCAGTGTAGCAGCTTCAGTGGTTAGTCCTCATATTTTGAGGACAATAGACATGATTTACACTTTAATCTTTTTATTCAGTTTTCAAATTTTCTAGAGTTAGCTGGGGGCATGTCCCAGCAACTTTAGTCAGTTAGAGGCTTTTTCAGACATAGTACTAGATTCAGTTTTAGTTTTCAGTTTTATCCTCCAGTTGTTATTAAACTCATAGTCTTTTTTTTTGTATTCAGATCAGTATTGGGTATTCCCCACTTTTAGTTATCACTGTTTAAGCTTTTGCATAGTATATTTATTCAGTAATATTTTAGTATGCTTATGATATGATAGCTCAGGGTTAACTTGGGGTCACTCGTGATCCTAGGTCCCATGTTTACATCTAGGGGGTAGCCTTGGGGAGAGACATGTCACTTTATTCAATTGACGATAATCAATGCACATTCGGAGAGACCCGTCTTTCTTTCTAACAAACAACACCGGAGCACCCCATGGAGAGATACTCGGTCGGATGAAGCCCTTATCCAACAAGTCTTTTAACTATTCTTTCAACTCTTTTAACTCAGCCAGAGCCATTCTATAAGGAGAAATAGAGATAGGTTGCATATCTGGGAAAAGGTCAATACCAAAGTCTATTTCCCGCTCGGGAGAAATACCGGGTAAGTCATCTGGGAATACTTCTGGAAACTTATTTACAATGGGGACCAACTCAAGCGTAGGGGTTTCAGAATCTACATCCCTCACGTTAACAAGATGGTAAAAGCAATCTTTCAAAATCATCTTTATAGCTTTATGGTAAGACACAAATTGACCTCTAGGCATAGAATATCCCCCCTTCCACTCTAGGATAGGCTCATTTTGAAACTGAAACTTGACCACACGGGTTCTACAATCTATAGAAGCATAACATGCATGCAAACAATCCAAACCCAGGATAACATCAAAGTCTAACATGTCAAGCTCTACCAAATCAACAAGAGTAACTCTATGGGATAAGGAAATGGGACATCTTCTATAGACCCTCTTAGCCACAACATAATCACCAAGAGGAGTAGAGACAGAAAAATGTTCTAATAACACTTCTGGAGGAACATCAAACCCCATTGCCACATAGGGCATCACAAAAGATAAAGTTGCACCGGGATCCAACAAGGCATACACATCAATAAGAAAAACATTTAACAAATCGGTCACTACATTCGGGGAGCTCTCTTGGTCACCTCTGGTTTGGAGAGAATAGAAGTGGTTTTACTTTGGAGTATTGGAGTTTGAACCGCTAGGAGGAACTTGCTTTTCCTCACTTCCTTTAGCCATAGGTGTTGGGGAATTCCTCAATTCATTACCACTCTTACCACAACCAAAACAAACATTTGTGTCGGCTAGGCACTTACCATCATCTTTCTTCACACATTTCACACAAGTAGGGCTTGCCATAGAAGATCCACTACCATTACCTCCTTGAGGTTTAGGGTTAGACACCATATCCTTGTTGACCCTTGGAAGAGCATTTGAGGAACCTTGACCGAAAAATATTTGTTTGAACCTAGGTGGACCTTGTCCATCGGACCTTGCATTAGAGAAGTTCCCATCACCGGTCCTAGCCCTTTTTACCTCTCTATTATTTTCCTTGAGTTTTGATTCCTCAATTTGTTGGGTGTGCACCATAAGACGTGAGATATCCATATCATGGAGGATCATTGCCGTACAACATTCTTTTTCTACCATGTCGGACATGCTCGACAAAAACTACTCATCTTAGCCCTCGAATCCACCACCATAGTTAGAGCATACTTGGACAATTGGGTGAACTTTAGGGCATACTTCTTTACATTCATACTTCCTTGACGAAGGTTAATGAACTCTTGGACCTTTGCTTCCCTCAACTCTAGGCAAAAGAACCTATCAAGAAATGTTGATTTAAACAATTACCACTCTACGGGACCCGCTCCCACTGGTCTCTCTCCCTTCCATTGATCATACCACACTTGAGCAACATCTTTCAATTGGTAAGAGGCTAACTCTGCCTTCTCTTCCGAAGTTATCCCCGTAATAGCAAGTACCTTGTAGACCTCGTTGATAAACCTTTGAGGATCCTCTTCCACTTTGGAGACATGATATTCCGGGGGGTTCATTCTCACAAAATCCCTCACACTTGAGGCCGCCGAAATCACATTAGGGTTCACGGAAGCAATCACCTCTCTATTGGCTTGAGCCGTCACGGCTTGAGCCAAAACTTAAAGAGTTTCCCTAAACTCTGCATGAGTAACATTCTCAACTAAAGGATCAACCGGAGCTTGAGGAGGAACTCCTTGATTCACGTTGTCTTCCTCATTTTTTCTAGCAAAAGTCCTTCAATTAGTCATATTATGTAGACCATTGAGCAAGGATTAGAAGAAAGACCTTATAGAGTTAAACTCTATTGCACGAATTAAGAGTAATGAAAGAAGTGGAATTTCCTAAACATCTTGTAGATTCTCATTCATCAATGTGGCGTGCTTCACACTCATGAACAAGACTTTACTAGACATGGCTTATGAGACTTCATCCTAAGATCATTTTAAACCTTGTGCTCTAATTACCAAATTTGTCACGACCCAGGGGTACCTCCTAGATGTAACATGGCGTATAGAACCCCGAAGAACTCCTTACAATCCATTTATTCCTCAATAGAACAATAATGGTAAAAACGCAATTCAAGTCTAAATTTAATAAATGGAAGCGGAAGTCTAGCACTAAGTCCCAACATAGCCGTCTATTACAATGTTTGAATGAAATAGGGCCAAGCCTATATAACATGTCCAAAAGGGAAATACATAAACAAAACTACAACATGAGAGAAAGTCGTCCTCAAAACATGAGGACTCACCAACAAGATAGGAAGGTACACAAGTCCAAGCTTTAGCCACTAGAATGATCACCTCGAGAACCAGACCCTACACTTGGGAAAAATGCAGGCAAAGTAGGTGTTAGTACAAAAATACACTAAGTATGATAGCCATGCATAAAAACATTGAAAACATTCAAAAAGGGACATTTCATTTGAAAGCATGCAATTTACCAAGTTTAAACATCATTATAAAGATAGTGGAAAAGCATGAGTCATAAACATAGATCATTATAACATAAGAGAAACACTTCATAAATAACCTCAAAGCATACTTGTGCAATGCATGTATAAGACCCCATAAATCTCACCCATGCTAAGTAAACCTCCTTAGTCTATCATTCATATTCATCATCCTTAAGACCTTGAAAACTCATATAAAAGCTTCTTGAGTAACCATAGTTCATAATTCATATTCTTGTTCTTGTTGTTGTAGGAATAAGCCTTAACCGACATCAGACCGTGTGAGCTATACATGGTCACCCGGTGTTACCCACACCGGAAAGAGTTGTCCTACTTGCATAAGGTAAGACCACGGTTTCTTAGCTTAGATGGATCCACTATCTAAATATCCTACGGGGGCACATAGTTTATGGGATAAGGAGATTGTTACTAGAAGCCCAACTTTTCTATTGGGGGAGCTTCCATCTCAAGAGATTGCTTCTAGAAACCCGACCTTTCTCTCGGGAGAGCTTCCATCTCATATTCAATATCCACTCGGTGCTAAGAGTTAATCCCACAGAGTACTTATTAAATCATAACTTGTTTCATGGAGGGATGTCATTGATAATCAACCCAACTTAGTTCATTAGGATAGCTCTTGGATCATGGGTGAGAAAACCTTTCACATCATGTCAACATGTGAATATTAGATTTAATTAGGTGAGAAAGCCTTTAAACCTAGAATCTTCATTATGTGAGAAAACCTTTCACATCATGTTCATTATGTGTTCATGAGAATATCCTTTCAATCAACACAACAACATTATCATAATCATGGAAACTTCACTCTCAAAGTGTTCTTAAAGCATTTACATAGATTTCATAAAACATGCATAATCATCATACCTTACCTGTTCAAGGTTCAAAGCTCATATCACGTCAACACATTTAGAAGTCAATTCATTACACACGGATATCATCATAATTCAAGTAACCCAATGACTACATGCATAATTTCATAACATTTTCCTTTCATCAACAAAAACCCACATCACAGGATCATAATTGAGAAATATGGGGGTTTCATGGGTTCTTGGAGATTACAACATGAGAAACATAAAGAAAATTTTCAATTCAAACATAATATAACATAATTCAATCATTAGAATAGATTTTGAAAGGAACCCATGACTTTGTAATCAAACCCTAACTTTTTGGGATTTCTACCTTTGAAATTGGGATTTTGAAGGGGCTACATGGATGAATTCAATCCATGAAGAGCTACCATAGCTAATCAATGAAGCCCAATGAATTTGGTGTGAGGAACCTTGCTTCTTGAACCCTAGGCCGAACTTCCTCCTCCTCTTCCTCCTTCTTCTCCTCCTCCTCCTCTCCTCCTCCTCCTCCTCCTCCTCCTCTTCCTCCTTCTTATCCTCCTCCTCCTCCTCTTCCTCTCCTCCTCCTCTCCTCATCGTCCTCCTCCTCCTCTCCTCCTCCTCCTCCTCCTCCTTCTTCTTCTTCTATAGGGAGAATTTTTTGTGAGGATGAATTTTTGGGAATTGATTTGCGTTTTAGGAATAATGAGTTGAATGACTTAATTTAGGGGTCTAAAATCCTTATATATGTGATATAAATTATGCTAAAACAACACCACTTAATATTAATTAAAATCGGAAAGACCCAAAATACCCCTAAGCTTAATCCCCAAAATTGCTCCTAGGTCACAATCCAAGAGACCACACTGATGGGCCGTGGTTGGACCCACGGTCCGTGCTGGTGAATCGTGGTATGGGTTCTCGGAGTATGAATTTTTGGCTAGAACCTACCGCCCCACCCATGAGGTGTGTACCCATCAACCGGGCGTGGATTCTGCCGTGGTTCACTGCTTTTGTACAATTTTAAGGGGTCCTTCTCAAGGGCCCATGGTTGGTCCTTGAGGGGTAATACCTTGACGTTCTAACACAAAATCCTCTATTTTTAGTACGGGGAGTTACATTCATGAATCTAACCCTCATGTTAAGCTCTAGTTTAGCCTACTAATTTCCATTGTGTTATAAGAGGGGTCTTCTAGACCTACGTTGGCACGTAGTTCTGGAACTTTGAGGGTACACTAAACCCTAGTCTAACTCTGTGCTAAGTCTACTCCCAACTGAATATAAAGATAAAATTCAACTGAACTTCTGAGTAGCTGAAACTGCTAATATGCTATATGGGAATGCAGTATAAATATACTGAAAGATATGGTATTAGAGTTCTGAAGCATGATTTTCTAACTAATCTGTTGAGCAAGTATAATTCATGAGTGCTGATAGTTATCACATGCTAAAGTTCTGAATTCTATTCATGGAACTATACAAATATTCCAAGAGACATGTTATTTAGATCGTGGAAACTAAAGGAGCGAAAGTCAAAATGAATCTCCTAGATTTTGGAAACCCTACATTTATAAAAACTTGAAGAACTGACTGAATTCTAGAGACCCAATGGGTGAAAGGAACCCACTACTGAAATCCCACATAACTGGTGACGACAACTACAGAGAAATCCTTCAGATTTCAGGGATGAATTTGAAGAAGATCTCTTATTGTTCTTGGGAAAACTATTGCTTCTTTTCTTTTCTTTTCATTATAAGTTAGATGATTATAAGAGAATGAGGATTCTGGGTAGTTTCTGGCTAGATTATAAGGCTTAGACTAAGTAAAACGATGTAGTTTAAGCATTAGACGATGTAGTTTAAGCATCGAAATCATAGGGGAAAAGACCAATGTGACCCTGACTTAAAAGCTGACGAAGAGACTGCAAGACAGGCTTCACGGGCCGCCTAGAGCACCACGGTCCGTCAAGTGGGTCGTGAAGATGCTTTGCCCTATAAGGCTTTACTATTTCAGGCATAACATTTTACAATGAGCTTAGAATTAGGCAAACTCAGTGGCGTTGAAAAGAGGATTGAGAGATCTTTAGTTCCATAGGTCATTGGCCACCTAATTAATTTGGTGCTGAAAGATATGATCGTTTGAGGTTGATTCTAAGCTCCAAGTTTGATAAGTTTCCTTCAAGGATGAATTCACGGTCGGTGTAAGGCTTCACGGACCATCTAGGTGGTTGTGGTCCTTTAGAGTGGCCTTGGGGTGCAAGATTACTTAACACTAATGAGGTGACCTTTAAGATGGGCTTGACGGGCCGTCAAAGGCATGATGGCCCATCTAGTGGGTCGTCATGTTGCGCTACCCAAAAGGGCTTCACTAAAATGAGCATAACTTTATACTTCAAGCTTGAAATTAGGAAAATGTGGTGGAGTTGGAAAGAGGACTCAAAGACCTTTAAATTGATAGGTCTTGGGCCACCAAATTCATTTTGTGCTAAATGAAGAGATTGTTTGATGTTTCCCCAACACTTAAGTCCTGACATGGGTGCAACTTCCTTGACTGGATGACATTTTTGAACCCCTAGATGGGTCGTTCAAGTCATTGCAGGCCGTCTAGGGTGCTGTCTAGGTGACCCCTCCCAGGGCAGTCCTGGATGGTCACTCAAGACATCCTTAACAGACTGTGGTCCCCTACACGGAACATCTAGGATGCCATGAAGAGTCCATGGTCCATTTTGGATTTGTGGACTTTCCTAAATTTCCCCTTTTACCCTTTCTCGAAGTCCGAGGTGTTACAACCCAATTAAAGAGTAAGCTCCCAGGGGAGTGTCAACTTTGTATAGGATAAGTCTAGGCTCCAACATGCAAATAGTTAATGACCAATCAATAGGAACCACCCAGCTAAAGAGCATAAAGCTCGGACCTCTCACCGCATATGAAACTCCCAGGAGAGTCAGGCAACCAAAACTGTGATCAACCCTGTAGAAGGTCATGAGTAGCAAAAATCATGCAAGAAAATGGTGTTGATATGCTGGCTAGTATTGTTAAAAGTTAGTTCATCCAAGATTCCTCTAATATCTTAAGTAAAAAAGGAGCATATCACCAATGCCTCATGAATGTCAAAATCTATAAATCAAGTGATCCAGGTGGTACGACTCTCGTTAAAACTTTTTTAGAATAAAATCTCAATGAAAATAATATTTCAACGTGAATGATAAAGATTTAACAGTGCATGAGCTAGGATCGTACCACAAAACTCATGAGAATGAACAACAAATGCAATTCAGTACATCACTAGAATTCACACAAGACACTCACGATCAAGTAATTATCAGTCCAACCAAACCATACAACCAAGGTTGAAAGTACTAACCTATGGTCCAAATGGTCCTCAAACATGGCCTCAGCCCTAATAGTATAATTACAAGCTCAAGAAATGATACAACATACCTATCGCTAAACAACAAGAAAATATATCAAAGAAGAACTTTCGAATAAATAAATGGGGAAAACTAAAGATACAATGCCTTACCCCAATCATACTACTATAGTCCATGACTGAGTACAAATAAGAAAAATCTATGGCTACAATACACCACCAAGGTCACATGCACCAACACCAAAAGAAGAACACAATACAAGCCCTACTAGGAGCAATTTCACATATATGAGGGTGATACAATACAACCTAAAGTGTCACGACCCAACATATACCCTAAGGGTACCTTACACAAGCCACTTAGTATACATCATACAAGATAATATAAATAAAGATTTCAAAAGTAACATTATCATACCATAAAAGAGTTTGACAACGTGAAAGTCTAACATAGTCTCAACAAGCCATCTAATAAATCAATAGAAGTGGTTGGAACATAACCCATATACCACATATAATGTCTGAAAATAGAAATAAAGAAAGTATGTAAAATTGTCTTAGTCCTCGGAACATGAGGACTCACCAATCTTCAAGTCACAAGAGAGAGATCAACAAGACACAAGTGTGTGAAGTAGGAGTGTTGGACCCTACATTAGTGAAACAATGTAGGTGCAAGTATGTATTAGTACCTGAAATGTACTAAGTAGGATAGTAATGTATAAAAGATATAACATCAGGCAAAATGAACTTTGCATGACATTCAATGACCAAGGTAATACACATGATAAATTGTTAGAAACACAAGTCATAATTCTGTAAAATGCAAGCTTAAAATAGTTAAACTATTTGATGAGATACTTTAGAAGTAATCTAGCTCATTATTGTGGGAACTTTACCATTAACCGACAAATACCATGTGAGATAAACATGGAATATGGTGTCTATCCCACACCAAAATGAGATATCCCACTTGCCAAGGTAAGGACCATAACTTCTAGCTTACGTGGATCCATTAGCCAAAACATCGTATAGGGACACGTAACTATGGTCATGGAGATTGCTACTAGATATCTGCCCTGTACTAACGGGAGGACCTCCATCTTAATATTCCCTTGGTGTTAAGTAAGATCCCACGGAATATTCATTAATCATATTCATTTTATCATCCATAGAAAGGCACCATTAAGCAACCAATCCAAGCGAAAGGATTTAGAATAGCACCTAAAATTTGATTCACTTTAGGTGAGAAAACCTTTCAAACTTATGAATCCTTATGTGTGAAAACCTTTCACAATAATGATTATAGTAGCATGTGAGAAAACTTTTCACAATCTCAATGATACTTTCATCTAAAAATATCCTCAATTCATTTACATCAATTTCATAGAGGCATGGATATCTTCATAAATTCATATTTCATAAGCTTTATCATGTGTTCATTGTCTGAAATCATGGATCATGCTTAGGTTCATGTGGATTACAATCAAAATCATGTAAATACTTCAAAAAGAGAAATGCAAGTAATCGATGGGCTACTTCCTTCCTCAACAAAACCAGTTTTGTTTTTCTAGAAAGATCCCCACGTTAAGGGTTGAACCTCACCAAACGATCATATAGATCATCCATCCCAAAGAAACCCCAAAGATTTGGGACCAAAAGCGGTTAGTGGTGACCATTGAATAAGTTTCTTTGGCTTGAGTTAGGTTAATAGCACGGAATGTCTTAGCACAGTCATGGGCGTGTCGGAACAATTCCTAGTTGGTTAGTCTGATATAAGAGTTTAATCTCCTTATTCCATACTCCTTTTTTCAAATAATAAAAAAAAAGGGATCGATTTAGTTCAAGCATTAGAATATAGAAATTAATCAATAAAATCATAATTGAAGAACACATAAAGATTGAATAATACCGTAACTTTAAATTGAGAATTTAACTAGTAAATTAGAAGATCTTGGGAACTCTATGGAGGAAAGGACCCCATAGGTGAATACTAACATACCTTAGTGATAAAGGCCCAAAAGCAATGGTGAATTGGAGATCTTGAAGTGAAACCCTAGCTTCTTCTTATTTAGCTTTAGAAAGAACTTTGGGGAAGAACTTGGAGGGAATTTAGGATTTAGGAGAATGAGTTCAGAATGGGTAGTTTTAGGATTTAAAATAATTATATAGGGCTTAGAATAGGAGTTAAATTGACCTAGCTTAGGTACTAGATGCATAGAGAAAGACTAAAATAACACTGACTTAAAAGCTAACGAGAGACCTATATGGTAGCATTTACATAATGTTTATCCCTTCATAGTCCATGAAGGGGGTTGTGAACAAGGGGGACAAACGAATTGAGTTCCCTTAAATGGCCATCCTAGACCTCTCCACGGTCCATTTAGGCCTCTGTGAAAGGTTCACGGTTAGGCTAGGGTCCGTGGACCTGCGCGTTCAACCTGTCTTACCTTTTTCAAATTCCAAAGTGTTATGATATCTCCCTTCTTGGGAATATTTATCTTTGAATGGGATCAAGCTAGAATGAAAATATTAAGGGAATGAGATCTAGCAATCTAACATGAATGCAATTTCTTAAATTCACATAACTAAGGAAGAAAATAGACTCCAAGCTAAAACATACTCAACAGATTAATTCATAAAACATACATGCATGCATGTGGAAACATGAGAATGACTAAGACACGTGAATTCGAAAGAAAGAACAATGATGAGCTAAATACATCAAGCTAGAGTAGGAATGGAGGGGAAGAGATGAGGATATTGGGACATCATATCGGCCTCGGCCTCCCAAGTAGCACCCTTAACCATTTGATTCATCCATAACACTTTTACGAATGCAACTTCCTTGTTCCTCAACTTTAAAACTTCCCGGTCGAATATCTCACCCAAAACTTCTTCATAAAAAAATCTTTCCTTTTTACCAAGATTCTCTAATGGTATAGCATAGGTTGGATCTCCAATACACTTCTTCAGTAAGGACATATGGAATATCGAATGCACCGGCGATAATTTGGAGGGCAAATTTATTTCATAAGCCACCTTGCCTATCTGCCTCAACACTTGATAAGGACCATCATAACAGGGACTAAGCTTCCCTTTCATACCAAACCTCATTACGCCCTTCATAAGTGAAATTTTCAAGTAAAGTCAATCATCAATATCAAACTCAAGATCTCTTCTTCTAGCATCGGCATAGGACTTTTTTCGACTTTAAACTATTTTCAATCGTTCTCCAATAAGCTAAATTTTTTCTATAGCCTCATGAACCAACTAGGGACCTATCAAAGCAACCACATAAACTTAAAATAAACCTATAGGAGATCTACACCTCCTACCACAAAGAGCCTTAAATAACGTTATACCAATACTTGAATGATAGTTATCATTATATGCAAACTCAATCAAAGGCAAATGATCATCCCAATTACCCTTGAAGTAAATCACACAAGCTCTCAACATATCTTCCAAATCTTGGATAGTACACTCTACTTGCCCATCGGTTTGAGAATGAAAGGTCGTACTAAGCTTGACACGAGTGCCAAGACCCTTTTGGAAGGATTTCCAAAATTTATAAGTAAATTATGTACCATGATTAGAGATAATGGATAGAGGCACTCCATGCAATCTAACTATTTCCTTTAGATACAATTTAGCAAAATCTTCTGCCAAATAAGAAACTTTGACGGGAATGAAATGTGTCGACTTCGTCATACGGTCCACCATAACCCAAATCGAGTCATGTTGCCACCGGGTGCAAGGAAAACAAAAAATAAAGTCAATATTCAAGTCTAACCACTTTCATGTAGGAATACTAATATTGTGGGACAAACCCCTAGCTTTTGATGCTCAACTTTCACTTTGTCAATTGGGACACTTAGCCACACATTTTTCAATATCCATTTTCATTCCATTCCACTAATAGGCCTCCCACAAGTAACGGTATATCTTGGTGGTTCGCAGGTGAATAGAATACCGAGAACTATGGGCTTCAGATAAAATTTGTTCCCTCAAATCATCAAAATTGAGAATACACAAACGAGCACAAAATCTACCCTTTGGGAGAAAGCCTCAATGGACTTTTTAAGGATTGCTTCCTTTAACTCAACCAAATTGGATCAAGACTTAGCCTGGCTTTCACATCCGATATAAAACACGATGCTGAACCATTTTGAACAACAATACCACTCTTTTCATAATCTACCAAATGAATACCTAGCTGATCTAGTCTATGAACATCACGAACCAGTTCTTTCTTGCCATTCTCGACATATGCAACACTACTCATCGAAAATCGACTTAAGGCATCGGCCACCACATTAGCTCTGCCCGGGTGATAAAGGACACTCATGTCATAGTCCTTCAAGAGTTATAGCCATCGATGTAACCGAAGATTTAGATCTTTTTGCTTGAACACGTACTACAAACCTTCTTGTTTGGTAAAGACATCAATATGGACACCAAATCTAGAGATAATGCCTCCAAATCTTTATGGAAAAAACAACCGCCGCCAATACCAAATCATGGTTATGATATACTTCTTTTTGTGAATCTTAAATTGCCTTGAAGAATAAGCAATAACTTTCCCATGTTGCATCAAAACACATCCAAGACCAATTCGTGAAGCCTCAAAATAAACCACAAAACCATATGATCCTTCTGGTAAAGGCAAAATAGGAGCCGAAGTGATCATATCATTCAACTCTTGGAAACTCTTCTCACAAGCTTCTGACCAAAAGAACTTAACCTTTTTTTGGGTCAGTGTAGTCAATGGAGAGGAAATTGCAAAAAACCCTTCCACAAACCATCTTTTATATCCGGCAAATCCCAAAAAGCTTCGAATATCAGAAGGGGATAGAGGTCTACGTCAATTCTTAACTGCTTCTGTCTTCTAAGAATCTACCTCAATACCTTTACCAGAAATAGCGCTACCCACAAAAGCCACATATCTCAACCGAAACTCGCACTTACTAAACTTTGAAAATAGTTGTCAGTCCTTGAGGACTTGTAACACAATCCTCAAATGATTGGTATGCTCATCCTCACTCGGTGAGTAAATCAAAATGTCATCGATAAACATAATCACAAACATAACAAGATATTGTCTAAATGTTTTGTTCGTTAAGTGGATGAATGTGGCCAGAGCATTAGTCAAACCAAATGACATTACCAAAAACTCTTAATGACCATACCGAGTTCAATCCCTCTTTGGAATGTCACTTTCTTTTACCCTCAATTGGTGATAACCAGATCGGATGTCAATCTTAGAGAAGTAAATATCTCATTTGAGATGGTCAAACAAATTATCAATCCTTGGGAGAGGATTCTTATTCTTAATGTTAACCGTGTTCAATTTCTGGTTGTCAATACACATGTGAAGTGAACCATCTTTTTTACAAACAAACAATACGAGAACACCCCGTGAGAAGATACTTGGTCATACGAAACCCTTATCCAACTAATCTTTCAATTGCACCTTTAAGTCTTTAAGTTCTACCGGAGCAATACGACAATGAGGAATAGAGATAGGTTGAGTATCTGGGAAAAGTTCAATACCAAAATCTATTTCCCTTTCAGGAGAAAGACCGGGTAGATCATTGGGAGACACTTCTACAAACTTATTTACAATGGTGACTGACTCAAGAATATGGGTTTTAAAATCTATATCCCTTACTCAAACAAGATGATATATTCAACCTTTAGAAATGAGTTTTTTTTATCTTTAAGGCAAGAAACAAATTGACCCTTAGGTATAGAATTTCACCATTTCATTTTAGGACGCGCTCATTATGAAATTGAAACTTGACCACTCGAGCTTTATAATCAAATGAAGAATAACAAGAATGGAGCCAATTCATACCAAGAATAACATCAAAATCAAACATATAAAAATCTACAAAATAACCATAAGTGACTCTATGGGATAAGGAGACATGATAATTTCTATAGATTCTCTATGCCACAATCGATTCACCAATAGAAGTAGAGAGAGAAAGGGTCTATCAATACATCTGAAGAAATATCAAATCTCATGGTCACTTAGGAGTCACAAAAGACAAGGTAGCACTGAGATTAAGCAAAGCATAAACATCTAGATGGAATGCTTTCAACAAACCTGTAACCACTTCAGGAGAAACCTCTTGATCATGTCGAGTTTGAAGTACATAAAATAGATTTTTGTTTGGAGTACTTGAACACGAACCACTAGGAAAAAACTGTCTACCATCTCTTCCATTAGTTACAAGTTACAGACAATCCCACATCTTGTGAACACTATTTCCACAACTAAAGAAAATATCTGTACCGACTATGCATTTACCACCATGCTTCTTTTAACACTTAGCACAACTAGACAAAGAAGATCCAACAACATTTCCTTGTTGAGGCTTAGGTTAGACACCTTATCTTTGTTGTACTTTGGGACTTGAGAATTAGACGAACCTTGACTTAAAGACCATTTTTGTAATCTAGAACGACAATTTGCATCGGACCTCAAATGTGAAAAATCTGCATAGTCTACGATTTGTGGAGTGATGAATCAGGAATTTTGACTTATTTAGGGCTTGTTATTCACTGAATTAGTGTCCTCAGTATCTATATTGTATTCATAAAAGATGTCAAAGTGTTTATTTGTAGTAATGAAGTTTAAGAACAAGGCAAGGACATTACGTTGTGAAATGTAGCGATAAAGTTGGAAAAGATGAAGAAAAGAAACATTGGAGCTCACAAAAACTACTCGGTGACTCACCGTGTAAGCCTACAGCTCACCAAACGTTCTAGCGAAAGAGCCCATGAACCAAACCAACTCGGCGAAAATGGCATTTCGGCAACGCGCTGAATGGAACAACGAGCACGACTTAGCTCGCCTAAGTTTACAGAGCAATTGAGTGCAGAAGTAACACCAAAAGGTGAGACAAGGCACTTGTCGGCTGATCACCGAGTCATTTGACGATCCCGGCTAAGTTCGCCGAGTGAGCCCGTGTGCTAAAATTTTAGGAAATTTTTGGGAACGTATAAATTAATTTTTGGAGAGAGAAAACATATTGAACACAGTTTTGTAGAGAGTTTTTACATACTTTGACAATATTGAACAATCTTATAGAGGTTTTTGAGCCTAGATATTGAGGACTTAAGATTTTAGTCTTAATTTTGGCGTTAAGCCTTTGAGATTTTGTCAATTCGATGGAACATCATTTTGGTAATTATGTCATGCTTTTCATTATGTGCGGCTAAACCCCTTTCCTTAGGGGTGTGACTATGTAATTGACTGCATATTAGCTTATTGATATTGATTAATAGCTAGTTCTACTGTTGTTTTGAAATGGGTTCAATTGTTTATTCATGTTTTAATTCATGAACTGAAGTTGCAAATTTAGTTCTAATTCAGCACTCGATTTCTCGCTTGCAAAAGTGGTTTAGCGTAGAGTAAATGATTGATAATCGTAATGTCATATGTCTTTACTACCTAGCTTGGTAAAGTGGGTTGTGTTAAGGAATTGGGTTGTTTCGTAATGCTAACCTTGGTGAAGTTCGAAAGAACTCACTTGAAGCATAATAACCAATTGAAAAATGGTTATTATAGCTACAACCTATCCTACCCATTGAGAGTCAACAATTTCAAACAATTGTTAATTACCCATTAGGTGAAATGTGTAGTCGATTGCTCACATACCCCTAAGGCCATCATTATACTTGATCAAAATTTGTGGTATTCATTTTCGATAACAATTGGTTACTAAATTCACCCTTTGATATTGATAATTAAAACTCATTGATTAACTTTATGTTGCATATTATCTTACTTCTACAAAAGATTAGACCACTTCTACACTTCGTAATTGTATTCTTTAATGTATCACTCCTTGTGGGATTGACCCCAACTCATCGTTGGATTTATACGTATTAGCGACCGCCTACACTTTGAATTATAAAAAGTGTATTTTAGAGTTATCATTGAGAATGAACCATAAGATAAGAAATGTCCATATATTGATAAGCATGGCATAAGACATTCCTTAACCACCATTTCGTACACTCCCGAAACAAACTTAATCATCTTTGCCCTAGGATCAGAAACCATAGTAGGAGAATATTGATACAATTGTGTGAACTTCAAATCATACTCCTTCACACTAATATTTCCTTGATGAAGGTTGTTGAATTCACTTTGTCTCCCTCATCTCAAGAGGAAAGAACCTATCGAGGAAAGCAACCTTAAATTTTTCCCAATCAAAAAGACCTGCATCAACCGTTCTCTCTTCCATTAATTTGTTGAACCAAACTTGAGCAAAACCCATAAGTTGTTAAGCAGCCAATTCGTCCTTTTCCACCGGAGTCACTCCCATAACCATCGAAACCTTATACACCTCATCAATGAACTCTTGAGGATCCTTTTCAACCATAGAACCATGAAACTCTAGGGGATTAACTCTAGTGAAGTCCCACACTCTATATGTCATCATATGATGAACACTCAAATGTCCTTATTAAAACAAATTAAACAGACATCGGTCATTGTCAATAAAAATCCAACTAAGAGTCGAGGTTGAATCCCACAGGGAATTGTATGTAGTAGAGAATTCCTATCAAAAAACTTGAATTTTAAAATTGCTCACTCTTAATAGTAAGAAAAAGTGGATGGATCATTTCACCAATTTAATAGAAAGCTTTCGTTATCAATTATCACAATTAAATTAAAACTTTAGAGAATTCAAAAGTTAAGAAGAAATTTAGGGGTGCGGGGGTTGGAAATCAATGTCACATAGGGATAATTGTGTTGCTCTACAGTGATGACCATTCATATATAGGCTAGGTCATCTTCAGTGACACTAATCATCTTTCCATCTCAAAGAATTAATGCATAGAATCTCTTTTCAGTCTCATCTAATATCAAACTAAACAACCCAATACCTTACTCTATTCTTTCTTTCGATGTAGAAACAGGGAAAAGAGATATGTCCTATAACCTTTATTTTCGAACAAGTTACAGAGATCAAACTTAAATTTCAAGTATTGAACTAATTACCCATTCCAATCAATCTCTTACGAGCATCGACTAGAGACTGGAAGTAGGAATTAAGTTTGCAACCTTAACCCATAAGTTAACTCCATGCTAATAAGCCCAAATTCTTGTATGAACAGCAGCAAAACAAAGAATAATACAATACACACTACATGAAATAAACACCCAACCCCATAATTTCATCCTTTGATCTTGGGGTTTTAGCCACCTATCATAGAAGTAAAGAAAATATATCTTTCATGAAAGCAGCCATGAGTAACATGAAATTAAACAATTACAAGTAAACCCACATTGGATTTAACTTCAATTTATCAATTCAAGAGCCAAGTTTAGAAACCCCAAAAGCTAGAAAGTGTTCTTCACAAATATCAAGTGTTTTCTCTCTCTATAGTTCAAAACTCTCGACTATGGAATAAAAATCCTAGACTGGGACTCTCAAATTTTTCTCTCCTTTGTTCTATTTATAGTTCCCCAAAGATTGTCTCACAAACCCAATGCGCATCTTATTCAGCGACAGTCGGGATCACCGAGCACATTTGGCGAATCGCCTCATGTGCTTCAACTCGCCTTTCCGTGTAACGCCCCTCAAAATGAAATAGGATAATTAGAGCTTCACATGCGTGTTAGTAGTGATAAACTTGTATAAATGTTTGAAAATGAGTTTATAGGTCAGCTTAGTTGAGTTTGAAGTCAAACGTCAAAGAGACGTTCGAAAACTAGTTGTTTGTGTGCTAGTGTGTTCTAGTGTGTCTTGCATGTTTTTATGTGTTGTTTGGAGTCTAAAATCAGTGGAGGTGACCCTAGTGTCTTAAAAAATATTTTTAGGGTCAAAACGTTCGGGTACGATTCCCCGGGACAACCCTAAGGGTTATCGAGGAGGACCCCAATCCTTGGCCGAGCAAGCTACCAAGGCAGCTTGAAAATGCTCATGGAGGGAGCATGTCCACGTCGTGGACTAGCTCCACCATGGACCAAATGTTTGGTCCGCGTCGCGGATATGTCGCGGACTCTACTATCTCGGATTTTAATTTCTAGACACTTGCGGGAACACCTCCGCGTCGCGGACTCTACTCTCTCGGATTTTAATTTCTAGAAACTTGTGGGAACACCTCTACGTCATGGACTTGTTTCCCGATGAAATCTGTGAAAATAAAACTCAAGTTTGACTTGTTTAAATGGTCCAACTAAGTGAGGGATAGTTTGGGTACTTTGGGGAATTATTATACACGGTTATTCTACCTATTCTAGGGTATTTTAATAGGTTAAAACCCCAAAACCTAGAATTGGACCTCATTATTTCTATATTGAACCTTCACTCTCAATAAATTCTCTCTCTAGAACTCCATGGAAGCCATTGATGAAGCTTCAAGCTAGGGGATGGGTTCCTACTGATTTCTCTTCAAATTCCTAAGGAAATTAATCATAAAGGTATGGGGACTTTATCTTTGATTCTTCTTTCAATCAAAGAGCCAAATCAAAGTGATTTCAATGTTTTTCAAAAACACTAAAACCCCCAATTTTAATTCTAAGCTTGGGTTCTTGCATGAAAGTATTTCAAATGATGATTTATGTTAAAATTGATGATTTTAAGATCAAAAACTCCATGAACCCTTGCATATCTTAAAACCCTAATTTTTGGATATAAAGTGGGTCTATTGATTATGAGCTAATAATGTGATATTAATGTGTAGATTGTTATGGGCTATTGATTTATGTACTGTTCTATATTGAATTATGAGGAATTGATGGTCAATTGTATTACATTGGATGTTGGCCTTGAATGGGAAATTGTGACCTAAGGTCTATGATGATGATGAAGTTGTGAATATATTATTGATTCTAGTATTTTATATATATATATATATATATATATATATATATATATATATATATAT
>JAJOOR010009046.1:0-10892 GCA_036250505.1 Solanum acaule
CCCCCCCCCCCCCCCCCCCCCCCCCCCTAATTATGAATTTAATCACATGAGTGGATAGCCAAGACTTTAAGGAGCCTGTACGGCTTTACGGAATCTAATTCGAGTGAGTAGAACTCTCGAAACTAATCTTGGCGTAATGGGGTAGTTTTAAAATGTCAAGGTCTAAAGGTGTGTTGCGTAATGGGAGCTTGGAACTCATATTCCGAGCTTCTGCCTCTGTGCAAGTTGTCGGGGCGGGATTAATCCCGCCAGGATGGGTTGGGGCCCGCTATGGCGGGGCAGTTGCGACTTAAATTGGGGAAAATCCACAAATTTGTTATTTCTAAAAAACTTCATTCTTGAGAGCTAAGGGACAACCCATGGCAGTTTCTTGACATTTTTCCATGATTTCTAGCGCTAAAGGTAAGATAATTACTCTCCTTATTCGTATTTCGATTCGTAGAACTTAGAATCTTGGGTAATTATCATTGGGGAAAGGTTTTGGCCTGAAGTTAATGGTGGGAAAAGCCCTAGTTGAGTATTGGGATCTTGGGTTTGGCCTAGGATTGATGGTTTGATTATTATCCGGGTAAATTATGCCTTGTTTATTGATCCTTGCATGACTTAACTGTTTTAGACCAAGAACAAGCTGAAAGAATCCGGAAAGGGGACGGCTCAAGTGTCTTAGGATGATTCAAGATTGGTTTCGAGGTAGGTGATGGTTCGATTTCCTGTTTGTGTGATATATGCTAGTTAATTGCTTCATTGTATGCATGTGTGTACGTGAATAGGGAAATGTGAATATAATCTAATGAAATGATTATGTGTGAACAATTACATGCCTTGAACTGTTACCTGACCGTGTGACTATGTGTACTATTCATTATAGTGTGGTTGTGATTGTGGTTGTGCTGATTTGATCTGGTGTCACGTTTTGATACATACATTGGATCAGGTGTCACACTCCGACACATATATTGGACCAGGTGTTACGTTCTGACACATGTCTATTGGATCAGGTGTCACGTTCCAACACACTAACAATTTGGGTGTGGGTTCCATGAGTGGACCACTTGTGATTATTACATTCATATCTGTCTGTTATTGATATTGGGAAATTGTATGTTTCTCTTAAAATGATAAATGAGATATGCATTCTATATATGTGTGTTTACTGTATCGTAATAACTTTCTTATGTTCTGCTTACCTGAGTAGCCGCATGATCCTCCCAGTACACTGTGCTTTGTGTACTGATACTGCACTAGCTCGTTCTTTGTTGAGTACAGGGTATCTTTAGGCAGCTACTGATAGGCATCAACTAGGGGATCATTGATTGGGACCAAATTCGAGGGTAAGCTAGTTCTTTTAGGTTGCCATGGATCCTCTATGTGTTTAGTCCATTCTTTTCGAACTCAGACTATATAGTTACAATTATTCATATGTTAGTTTTGGGGTTGCACCCCTTTTTCTCAGACTTATTGGATTATAGAGTTTTGGTACAATGACTTTCAGGTTCTAAGGGTTGAATTTCCGCAACAGTTATGTTGAGTTGTTTTATTAATCCGTTGAGTTTATGGTAACTCTATTTTTATTCGTCATTTAAACCTGCTTTCGTATCTTTAAATATTTTAGTTCTGTTAAGTCGCTTAGTCGGGTTGTAGTAGTGGTTCTCCCATTGGAGGATTAGAGTGGGTGCCAATCACGGCGGTGTGGGTCATGCAAAGTTGGTATCAGAGTCCTAGGTTTGTTGATCTCATTGTACCAAAATGAGTCTAGTAGAGTCTTGCGGAACTGTAAGGATACATCTGTACTTTTCTTTGAGAGGCAATAGGACTTTAAGAAATCTGTTTGTTTCTACTCCTTTCGTGCTATGACTTGATTCCAATTGGTGTCTCGTCATCCAAATTAGTATCTAACCTCCTTCCCTCTTCTGTCCGTAGATAGTTAACACACGATACAACGGTGTCAGGCCCATAACTCCCATCAATGAGCCAGCAGAGGAGTCCCCAGCAAGAGGCCGTGGTCGAGGCAGGGGTAGAGGAAGAGGAAGAGGCAGAGGCAGAGGCCGAGGAAGCGTAGCACCCTCTAGGGGTGGAGCACCAGTTGAGAATGCTCTTAGAAAAGAGACCCCCATGCACCTTAAGAAGAGGAAGAAGAGAATGTGGAGATCGAAGACGAGGAGGATGTTGGACCAGGGCTGAGGCTACATGTATTCCTCCCTTGACCCAGTGTTAGCTCAACAGATCATGAATTTTATAAAGAGGTTGGTCGGCCATGGAGTCCTTCCACAGTGAAAGTGGCTCAATCTCCAGTTAACCACCCCATTGCTGCTACTGTTCCCAGGGTGGGTGGAGCATTAGGCACTGATGCCTTTTTCCATCCTCTATTGGGTCCTGTGATGACTGGTACTGAGCATGAGATGTTGACTAAGTTTCTGTAGCTAAAGCCACACGTGTTCCATGGTTCGGAGAGTGAGGATGGTTATGAGTTCATTCTGGATTGCTGTGAGAGGCTTCACAAGTTAGGCATTGTACATCAACATATAGTATAGTTCATGACCTTCCAGCTTCAAGGTGAGGCTAAGCAGTGGTGGAGGGTCTATGTGGAATACAGATCACCAGTCTTGTCCCCACTTACTTGGACACAGTTCCATGCTTCGTTTTTGGAGAAATATGTTCCTCGAACTTTGAGGGATCGCAAGAAGGATGAGTTCATGGCGTTGTATCAGGATGGTATGATTATAGCTACTTATGAGGTTGTCTAGATATGCTACACAATTGGTGACTACAGAGGAGGAGAGGATTCGTCGATTCGTCAACGGATTGAACCCCGGATTACAGGTATTGTCTGTTCACATGACCTCTGTAGGTAAAAGTTTTAATGAGGTGACAGACTTTGTGAAGAAAGTGGAAGGAGTTTGACATGATGGGTAGGCCAAGGCTTTGGGTAAGAAGCCCAAGAAAATAGGTAACTTGCACGGTTCCCACTCCAGAGGTTCAGGTAGGCCGACACTTGCAGCCCGACCAATTCAGTCAGCCATGCCCGCTTCTACATGTGGTTACTCGGGAGCTCCACATCAGAATTTGATTCAGGATAGCGAGGGAGCCACACCTTCGATTGGAAGCAGGCCGCCTTTTGATCGTAGTTGTTATAATTGTGGGGAACCTGGACATATGAGGAGAGATTGTCCCCATCCGCGTATGTCTGGCCCCGTGCAGGATCAGACCAGAGCAGTGGTACCACCGGGCAACTGTATTAATAGCAGAGGACGTCTACTAGGTGGGCGAGGAGGGAATCAGTAAGGACGTGGAGGCCGGGGAAATGGTAATGCAGGTAGAGGAGCAGTGTAGCCAGGCAAGGAGGTTGCCCGTCAAGATGACAAGGCTCAGTTTTATGCCTTTTCGGGCAAGACCGAGGCTAAAGCATCTGATGCAGTGATCACAGGTATTATTCTTGTCTGTGAGCGGATGGCTACTATTTTGTTTGATCCGGGTTCTACCTATTTATATGTGTCAATTTAGTTTGCCTTGTGATTTGATGCAGTTTGTGATATACTTGATGCCCCCATCCATGTTTCTACCCCAGTTGGAGAGTTTGTGATAATCACCCATGTATATTGTGCTTGTCTTGTTATGTTTATGGGTTTTCAGACTTGGGCTGGTTTGGTTATTCTGGATATTACTTACTTTGATATAATCTTAGGCATGACTTGGTTGTCCCCCTATTATGTTGTGCTTAATTGTATACTAAGTCGGCAACTCTAGAGATCCCGGGTAGGAAAAAGTTAGAGTGGGAAGGGGTGTACAAGCGTAAGTCAGCTAAGGTTATATCTTTTGTTTGGGTAAGGATACTGGTGGGGTAGGGGTATTTGGCATATTTGGCTCATATTTGTGATGTTGATGTTAAGTCTCCCTCTATTGAGTCTATTCTTGTAATTTTTGAATTTAAGGAAGTGTTTCCAATCGATTTGCTTGGTATGCCTCTGGATAGGGATATAGATTTCTGCATTGACTTGGAACCGAGCACTCACCCCATCTCCATCCCTCCTTATCGCATGGCTCCGATAAAGTTGAGAGAGCTTAAAGCTCAAATCTTGGATCTTCTTGATAAAAGTTTCATCTGTCCTAGTGCTTCCCCGTAGGGTGCTCATGTCTGGTTTTTTAAGAAGAAGAATGGTAGTATGAGGATGTGCATTGACTATCGATGGTTGAATAGGGTCACCATTGGAAATAAGTATTTGTTGCCTCGGATAGATGATCTCTTCGACCAGTTGAAGGGTGCATCAGTTTTCTCTAAAATTGATCTAAGGTCTGGTTACCATCAGTTAAAGATTAGGCATGAAGATGTATAAAAAATGGCATTCAGGACCCGCTATAGGTACTATGAGTTTTTAGTGATGTCGTTTGGGTTGACCAATGCGCCTGGAACTTTCATAAGTTTGATGAATGATGTGTTCAAACCCTTCTTGGATTCCTTTGTTATCATTTTTATTGACGACATTTTAGTTTATTCAAAGAGTAAGGAAGAGCATGCTGATCATCTTCGTATTGTTTTGGATGTCCTTGGGAAACAAAAGTTTTATGCTAAATATTCCATGAGTGAGTTCTGGTTGACTTCAGTTGCCTTTTTGGGGCATGTGGTTTCAAGGGAAGGGGTAATGGTAGATCCTTAAAAGATCGAAGCAGTCAAGAACTGGGTCCGGCCTAGGTCTGTGACTGAAGTTAGGAGTTTCGTGCGGCTCTCCAGCTACTATCGATGGTTTGTGAATAATTTTGCTTCTATCGCCACACATCTGACAAGGCTGACCAAAAAAGAGGTGCCTTTCGAATGGACTGAAAAATGTGAAGAGAGGTTTCAAAAGCTCAAGACTCTCCTGACCACAACATCTATTCTGGCACTACCAGTGGAAAGTAAAAATTTCATTGTTTATTGTAATGCTTCACATTTGGGTTTGGGTGCTATGTTGATGTAGGATAAGAATGTCATAGCTTATGCATTGTGAAGGTGCATGAGAGGAACTACCCCACACATTATTTGGAGTTGGCAGCGGTAGTATTTTCTCTCAAGATCTGACGGCATTACCTTTATGGTGTCAAGTGTGAGGTGTTTACTAACCATCGTAGTCTACAACATGTATTCACTCAGAAGGACCTAAATCTGAGACAACGAAGGTGGATGGAGTTACTCAAGGAATATGGTGTTACCATCTAGTATCATCCGGGTATGGCTACCGTGGTGTCAGACACATTAAGCCAGAAGGCGGTGAGTATGGGTAGTCTTGCTTGCTTCGGTGTATCCAAGCGACCTTTGGCCAAGGAGATTGAAAACCTTGGAGTCTAAGTTCATGCAATTGGGTATCTTAGAGAAAGGTGGGTGGGGTGTTAGCCAATATTTAGGTTAGGCTCACATTCATTAAGGAGATCAAGGCCAAATAGTTTGAGGATAAGAATTTGAATGAGCTCAGAAAGAAGAAAGTGTCTGGCAAGGCACACGATGCGACTCTTGATGCGGGGGGTATGCTCAGTTTTAAGGGAAGCATTTGTGTTCCCCGAGTGGATGACTTGATTCAGAAGATGTTGACAGAATCACATGGTTCGCGGTATTCCATTCATCCGAGTGTGACCAAAATGTACTGAGATTTGAAACGACTTTATTGGTGGACTGGTATGAAGAAAGAGATAGCTGAGTTTGTGGCTAAGTGCCAAAACTGCCAATAAGTAAAGTATGAGCACCAAAGGCCTACAAGTTTGCTTCAGCGAATGCCAATCCCTGAATGGAAGTGGTAAAAGATAGCTATGGATTTCATGGTTGGGCTTCCCAAGACCTTGGGGAAACTTGATTCCATTTGGGTGGTGGTTGATAGACTGGTCAGTCCACTTCATTCCTGTCAGAGTAGACTATAATGCACAACAGTTGGCTAAGGTGTATGTGAAGTAGATAGTGAGGTTGCATGGAGTGCCCCTTTCTATCATCTCGGACCGTGGTACGCAGTTCACCTCCAAGTTTTGGGAAAAATTGCATGAAGAGTTGGGCACTCAACTCACTTTTAGCATAGCCTTCCATCTACAACCAGACAGACAGTCAGAGAGAACTATTCAAGTGTTAGAGGACATGTTGAGGGCGTGTGTGATTGACTTTGGAGGGCATTGGGATAAGTTCCTACCTTTGTGGGAGTTCTCCTATAACAACAGTTACCACTCCAACATTTAAATGGCACCGTTTGAGGCACTTTATGAGACGAGATGTAGATCAACCATAGGATGGTTTGAGGCTGGAGATGTGAAACCTTTGGGGGTTGATTTGGTGAAAGATGCTCAGGATAAGGTAAGAAGCATCTAAGCTAAGCTTCTAGCTGCCAGAGTCGACATAAAAAGTACGCAGACCGTAATGTAAATGACATGACATTTCAGGATGTTGAGCAATTTCTTCTTAAGGTGTCACCTATAAAGGGGGTGATGAGATTCGGCAAGAAGGGCAAGCTTAGTCCTCGATACATCGAGCCATTAAAGATTCTTGACTGTGTAGGGCCAGTGGCTTACAGGTTGGCTTTACCGGCTATCCTATCAGGAGTCCATCTAGTGTTTCATGTGTCCATGCTGAAGAAGTATCATGGGAACGAGGATTACATCATAAAATGGGACTCAGTTTTGTTAGACAAGTACCTACAGTATGAGTAAGAACCGGTTACAATTCTTGATCGCGATGTCCGGAAGCTGAGAATGACATGCGAGACATCTATCCCTAGTTGTTCGACATTTCAGGTACTACTCTACTCTTGCCTTAGTCAGTTTTTCCTAGTTTATCACTCGGGGACTAGTGATGGGTAAATTGGTATTTATTTTTATGACATGTTTACGTCATTATGGAAAAGCCAATGGGGAAAGAATTTGGGCCAGAGAACTTTTGAGTAGTGACTTGGAAATTTCTAGCCTAGGCCAGACTTGGACGAAATCTGAGTCAGGTGAGGTCTAGGGAATTTGATAATAAGTTGGGGGTTTAATTATAAATTTCATCATATGAGTGGATAGCCTAGATGTTAAGGATCCTGTACAGCTTTACAGAATCGAATTCGGGTGAGTAAAATTCTCGAAATTGATATTGGCGTGAAGGGGTAGTTTTAGAACGTCAAGGTCTGAAGGTGTGGTGCGAAATGGGAGCTTGGAACTCTAATTCCGAGCTTCTGCTTCCTTGCAAGCCGCTAAGTAGGGATTAATCCCGCAAGGGCGAGGCCACTGTGGCGGGTTGGGGTCCTATGGTGGGGCGGTCGTGACTTAAATCGGGGAAAAACCCCAAAATCATTATTTTCTACAAAACTTCGTTCTTGAGAGCTAAGGGATGACCCAGGGAAGTTTCTTGATAGTTTTGCATGATTTCTAGCGCTAAAAGTAAGATAATTACTACCCTAATCCGTATTTCAATTCATAGAACTTAGAATCTTGGGTAGTTATCGTTGGGGAAGGGTTTTGGCTTGAGTTTAATGGTGGGAAAAGCCCTAGTTGAGTATTGGGATCTTGGGTTTGGCCTAAGATTAATAATTTGATTATTATCTGGGTAAATTAGGCCTTGTTTATTAATCCCTGCATTACTTAACTGTTTTAGACCAAGAACGAGCTGAAAGAATACGGAAAGGGAAGGCTCAAGTGTCTTAGGAGGATTCAAGCTTGGTTTCGAGGTAGGTGATGGTTCAATTTCCTGATTGTATGTTATATGCCGGTTAATTGCTTCATTGTATTCATGCTTGTATGTGAATAGGGAAATGTGAATCGAATCTATTGAAATGATTATGAGTGAACAATTACATGCCATGAGTTGTTACCTGACCGTGTTACTATGTGTACTCTTAATTATGGTGCGGTTGTGATTGTGGTTGTGCTGATTGGATCGGATGTCATGTTCCGACACATACATTGGATCGGGTGTCACGTTCTGACACATATATTGGACCAGGTGTCACGTTTCGACACATGTCTATTGGATTAGGTGTCACGTTCCGACACACTAACAGTTTGTGTGTGGGTTCCATGAGTGGACCACTTGTGATTATTACATTTATATCTATCTGTAATTGATATTGGGAAATTGTATGTTGCTCCTAAAATAATAACTGAGTTATGCATTTTGTATATGTGTGTTTACTGTGTCGTAATAGCTTGCTTATTTTCCGCTTACTGGAGTAGCCCCATGTTCCTACCAGTACAGTGTGGTTTGTATACTAATACTACACTTGCTCGTTCTTTGTTGAGTATAGGGCATCTTCAGGTGGCCACTGATAGGCCTCAGCTAGGGGATTATTGATCGAGACTAGATTCGAGGGTGAACCAGTTCTTTCAAGTTGCCATGGATCCTCTATGTGTTTAGTCCATTCTTTTCGGACTTAGACTATATAGTTAGAATTATTCATATGTTAGTTTTGGGGTTGCACCCCTTTTTCTCAAACTTGTTGGATTATAGAGTTTTGGTACAATGACTCTTAGGTTCTAGGGGTTGAATTTTCGCAACAGTTATGTTGAGTTGTTTATTAAACCGTTGGAATTTATTGGAACTCCATTTTTATTCATCATTTTAACCTGCGATCGTATCTTTAATGATTTAGTTTCGTTAAGTTGCTTAGTCGGTTTGTAGTAGTGGTTCTCCCACCAGAGGATTAGAGTGGGTGCCAATCTCAGCGGTCTGGGTCGGGACATCTACAGTCTATCAGGTCCCTTGTTGTGTGTGTTTTTTAGTGCTTGAGTTTGTGAAAAATATTCAATCTCTCTTTTTGAATGAATGAATAATTGTTGTTTGTTATTTTTTAATATATCAATCACCCACAAGAGTTATTGACCACTAAACAAACAACCTCGTCCAATACTATTGTTGAAGTATGCTCAACTTCTCATCAACCAGCTGACAAGACAACTTTATAGTTGTACATCATTTTGAACTTGGACCAGAGCAACTTTGTCGGGGATCGGGTCGCTGTATTTGTAAGGATCATCAGAATACCTGGAATACAATATTTTCCCCCTTTTTAAGATGACAAACAAACCAGCCTCACATTGAGTTTATTCATTCATGATTAACATTCATTCCCCCTGTCACTAAAACCACAACAACATGTACATAGATTCCCCCTTTTGACATTATTGAAAGGTAAGCAGTAAACATACACAAGTGTCAAGCAAAGCAGTAAGGAATTCAGAGCCATAGGCAGCACAATACATGAGAAAACATGCAAAGTAAAGAAGACAAAGAAACATTAGAAACAGGGCAATTAAATAATGTAGTACAGTTATCACAACACTAGCCATTAAGCATCACAAAAACTACCACACTGCCACTACTATTTCGACGGGAAGAAACAAAAAGAAAAAGATAGAGACACTTTAGGACAGAGGAGAACGGGGAGGAAATGACTGCAACAAAATGTTCATTCGATTACTGGCATCAATATGAGCCTGAAGCAACTACTTGGTAAGGGACTTGACTTCCTCGTTCAGTGAGGTGTTTAACTATATCAGTTTGGCATTTTCAAATCTCAACCTGCCGATTTCCACCTTTGCATCAGTACTGATACCAGGTCCTTGGGACTTAGCATGTCTTGAGTCAAGTAATCTCTGCCTCCTTGTCAGCTAGAAGGGCTGTGACGTCCTCTATTTCTCGTTTAAGTGCTTCTTATTTCTCAAGGAGTTCAGAGACCGGAGACTTGGCCTTCACCTTACTTTCCACACATTCATATTCAATAAGTGTGGTCATCGAGAAGGTTTGCTTGATGGTGCCTGCTACCCCCTGCCAAGAGGCACACTTATGTGATCAAAAACCCGGTTTAGTAGATATCCATAGGCTATCCCATGATTTCCATTATTCACTGTCATGATCCTGTGCATATTTTCAAGCATGATCCCTAGGATATTGACCACCTCATAAGCATCAAGCTACTCCATGAGAAAAAGATCTGCGGAGGATGTAACTGTTCGTTTCTCTATTCAAGGTAGCAACACCTTTTGACCAATTCAAAATACAGTTGATGTTCTCCCTTGAGGAACTTCTTAGGAAACCCAACGCACTTCATATTTCCATATTTTGTAGCTCGTTGTACATAATCTATGGAAGGTTTGCATCCTTCAATGGACCTGATCCCTTTGCAGGGTACATCCAAGATAATGCCCAAGATTTCCTCACTTAGGGTAATGTCCACTTCATGAACGGTTGTTCTTATCCCTCCATCCTCCAATAGGAACATCTAATAGTAAAATTTTCGCACTTCTGGTTCATGAAAGTATGACACTGAACATTCAAATAGATGCTCCCAATCTTGTAGTGCCACATAATCCACCAAGTAGCACATTCATAGTTCAGTAATAATTTCACAATCAAACACCCTCCATTTAGAACCTTCTACTTCTCAAGAACTTCAATTCTTTCACTACAAGAAAAACAGTCTCTAAGGAAGGGAAATCTGGTCCCAGAAAGTCCAAATCCAGTCCCAGATAGTCTATTGGGACGGGAAAAGGCTGGTCGCCACCCGTCCTTAAATTGTTCTTCGCTAAAGGTCAATTGGGACAGCTTGCTTTTGCTAGTCGTTAAATGTCTTTAGAGACTGCAAAAGAGCTAGTCGCCAAAATACCTTTACAGACTACATAACTCGTCCCAAATAGATGATTTCTTTCTTGGAAAATTAGTTATTTTCTGGTCAGTAAATCCCTTTAGAGACTAGCAACTAACTCGTCCTAAAATACTCTTTTGGGACGAGTAACTACACTCATCCTAAATTACTTTTTTTTTATGATCAACTACGTCATCCTAGATTGATTTTCGCGACAAGACACAACTCATCCTAGATGAACCTTTAGGGACAAGAAGTTGTATCATCTTAGATGCAACTTTTCGAGACAAGAAACTGTCTCGTCCTAGATGAACCTTTAGAGACGAG
>JAJOOR010009047.1:0-37412 GCA_036250505.1 Solanum acaule
AAAAAAAAAAAAAAAAAAAGTTCCGAACCGGACCGGACCGGGACGGAACCGGGACTAACCGGACCGGGACGGACCGGTAAATCCCGGTTTCCGTCCCGTTACCCCTCCCGGACCGGAACAAGTCCGGATCTAACCGGAACTATCCAGAACCGAGACGGAACCGATAACGGACCGGAACGGAACGGAACCGGAACCGGAACCTCCCGGTTCCGTTGCCACCCTTAGGTTGAAGTAGGACTATCGAAAAACCTTGTTTCAATTCAAAATGACTTTGTTTCACTGTTTATAGGTCTTACCTATTCACAATAATAGGGTATAATCTAGTTGTTTAAGTATTCATCGACATTTCTTTAAATATAAATATAAATTCCCAAGTGCTTCTTTAGATTGATTAGTTAAAATTACAATGATGAATATCATTTAATTCTAATTACAGATTTAGAGATTAGTTAAAACTCATATTCAAATTTATATATGTGTTATTCTTGTTGTACTGTGATTTACTAAGGGATGGGTCCCAAGTTGGCTGGGCATAACCATAAACGTCATATCTTGTTGAATACCTTAATAACAACCACTCCATTGGTTCGGATTACCTTGAGATAGGTTGCTTGTTTGAAGAACTAAGAGCCCATGAATTGTGGATGGTTTGTCCAACATGAAAAAATTGCCGGCAGTTTCAAAATTACTGCCTGAGGCGATCATCCGTTACATTGATATCCAAGTTTAATTCCAACGAAAATCTTAAGAAAAAGTCGTAGAAGGTACTATTAGATAGCATTTTTTTCATGAAGTATACAACTTGGTAGCCTTCCTTTAATAGTACATAATGTCCACGTCTTCCATCTTCAAAATCTAAATAGTATTTCTACGGTTGAGGTTGCTAGTGTCTTGACTGTTGAAAGCTAATCATGTCAAAAAAATTATTAAAGAATCATGTTTCAGATGCACTTTTCTGAAATCATTATCAATGCACCATTCACTACCATAAGTAGTCATTTTTTTAGTTTAATGACCCTTGGGAGGGTCAGGGGATGAGCAGCACCCCCTGGCCTTATTATTTCATAATAAATTCAAATACAAAGAGGAGACATAAACCTTACCTCAAATCCTACAGTGGTTTGTGAGTCGGTCATCCTACTAAGAATAACTAACTCAATCCTACTAAAGAAACATAGATAATATGCATCTATTGAGAGGACTCCTCTCATTACAATAGTTTTAGGAATGCATAAATGAGAGAGACATTCCCCTCACAAAATAAGCAAAACAAAAACAAAAAGCTATGCAACTCATCAAAAAAGCTAAAATTAATCTAGAAACAGCCTAGCTGAAGAGTATATAGTGACAGCGAGGGGAAGTTCAAAGAGGCTTTTTAATTCTCTTTTTCTTTCTCCTTCTGAAGCATGCCATGCCTATTTTGTCAAGGTCAAAGTAAGCTTTAGCTTCCTATGGTAGTTCCTGTCTGGTGAAGTATACCTGAGGAGTGTTGCACTGGTGACTGTGTTTTGATAAGGCATCTACAGTGTAGTTATCCTCTCTATAGATATTATTGCACTTAAAGGCATAGAATTTATTGATAACATTATGAAGCTTGTGAATGAATTGTTTGGTGGACCATGTGGGCTGTGATAACTGCTTGAGCAACCTAGTTAGGAGCTCTGAGTCGACTTTCAAACTTACCTTGATGTACCCTATGTGAAGACACCATGACAGACCAAATATAACTACTTCAATTTCTGCATGGTTATTAGAACCTTGTCCCATAGAAGATGAAAAGGCAAATAATATCTCTCATTGCATTTCTTAGGATGCCCCAATACCAGTTCTACCAGAATTCTCAAGTGTATTGCCATCAGTGTTAAGCTTGACTAAAAAAATTGGGACGCTTTTTCCAACACACAGTGGTCACCTTGATATCATGAGTGCAATTTTCTATCATGAGAACAAGGCCATTCTAGTTGGAAGGCTTGTAGATGTAAGGAAAAACACTGGTAAGTGATTTAGTTGAGATCAATACAAATTGGTTTAAATATCATGGTGCTTCTGTGCTTTACTGAGCGGTTATAGCATGGGTGCAGGAAGGTATAGTCAGTATCTCACTTTAGAAATGTATAGTTAGTATTCTGGTTCAGGTGAATATAGTTAGTGTTCTTGTTATGGCCCTTTTAGGTAGCAATTGAAGTTATTGTCCTATTAAAAACTGTTGCTATCCAAAAATTGATCTAATTTTCAAAGACCTCATGGCTAAGTTCTTCATCATGTTATATCATTGATGCATTGCAGCTCGTAATGCATAAATGAATTGCTTCTCTGCAGCTATTTCTTTGAGATCTACTATATATATGTGTGTACTACGTATGACTAGTTTTTGTTAGTGCTGAATTGGAAGAAAAAAGAAGGCAAAAACATTCGAAGTCTTTTGAAGCTCTAACTCTGTATATTTTTTTCTGTGCCGAGTTTTGTGAATATTGTGACTGTTGCATTGTTGGTTAAATAGTACACAATTCTCCAATATTGAGTTTCTTATTATTGGTCTTGAAGTCTTTTAAGGTTGGATGCTTGTTTGTTTATAAGTAATGCTTTGTGGATAACCTATCATCCTATCCAAAGTCCTAATCGACTTGACAGAGTGCCATACAGTGGATGACTTCTTTAATTTTTTGATTCCTATGTTAAAAGGTTTCACTTGATAATGCACATATTTATGGTTAATAGTGATTGCATTTTCTGAAGAAGAAAAAATAAACTGTAAGACAACAATCATTGTTACAAGCTTCAGTTCTTCGTCTAATTCTGTGTTCTTGTCTAATTCAGTGTACTTGTATTCGCACAGCTTTGATGATATTTTGGCTATTACTTGAAGGAAATTAGATTGCTTTTGAGGTAAGATGTTTATCTATTTCTGGTGTGAAATTTACATATGTTATTATACAAGAAACTGCTAATGTGCATGTTATTTGTATACTTTTCTTTCACTCTTAATTGATAGATGAAAATAAATGATATTTAGCTGGATTCCTTTTATGTTGAACAATCATTATGAAAGATGAAAACTATGTTAGAGAAGTTGGATGGCCTTTATGAAAGATGAAGACTATGTTAGAGAAGTTGGATGACCTTTATGAAAGATGAAAACTATGTAAGAGAAGTTGGATGGCCTTTATGAAGTCTATATGTTGTGCTGTAAAATTTTGATTTATGTGTTGTTTAATGCTTTTCTTTGGAGTTTGAAACTAAAGCTTTTAATGGTTGAAATTATATCTCTCAATTTAGTTTTCTGTTGGTATATGTTGTGCTTGTTAATGTCCGAAATGAACTTAATCTTAATTAGGCGTGCATAAGGTTTGTTATCTCCTAGTAAGTTGACTGCTACAAGTTAGCTGCATATTGTTGCTTCCTATAGTGACTATAAATTAACAGTTACTAGTTTGTTGTATTTATAGTCTAGAATCATGAGTATGTCAATGTTAATATGCCATAGTTTGCTGTGATTTGGATGCTCAGTTTGTGATTGGTAGAGAATGTTTTATACACTATCGCTATATGATTCTTACATTGTTCTGTATCCTTCAGAAGAAAAATATATTTTGAAGTGGATGTTGGGTGCTTTCTGTAATATGTCCAACTAGTTATATATATTATTGTTTTTTGGTAACACATGTGAAATATTACAATAACAAGCAAAATAGTACAGCTTAATGAGTATCTAGAGTTGGTCAACCACCTTCTAGGAAGGGTGTCTTAAAACCACTAGATCTCCAGAAAAACTAGTTACAAATTAGCTGTATAAAACTATGACATTTCTGTGCTTTCCTTGACCTTTGAAACATATCTATTCTTACTCTCATTTCCTTTTGTATTTGTGCAGTAACAAATTCAACATTTACATTCTGGTGATTAAAAATTCTCTTGTTCCTTGCTATCTAGGTGTAGTAGACCAATGCACCCCAGACTGCCGCGATAACTTCCTTTTGAAACTGCTTCCACTTCCTTTTGATCCATTAATTGTTTCTTAAACTCATCTACTTGGTAATTAAACCCCTAGCCATGTACACATCATGATTTTCGTACCATTAATCCCACTTGCAATCCGTAAACAAGTGTTGTTGTGTCGCCAGTACCCTCTCATCACACAAACAACAATTTTGATCCTCCACTGAAATGCTCATTTTTAGCAATCTCTCACGAGTGAGTAGCCTCCTTTGACATGCCAGCTATGTAATAAATCCCTGCCTTGGGAGCATGACAGAGTTCCAAATTAAATATGCCTCTTTTAATTTCGTGACTGGACTTAGTAGAGCTTGATAACTTTGAGATACTGTGTAGGCACCATTACGAGTAAGAGTATACCTTTCATCTTGAGGTAAGATATTGTTAAGCCCACCAAGTTTCTTATGGACACAAACATTATCCTAAGCTACCAATGCTACCTTCCTCTTTTCCATAGCTGCATTCCATAAGAACTCCCTAAACTGCCTATCAATCTCCTTTAAAACACTTTGAGGTAAGATAAAAATGCTCCCCCATAATTATGAATGGAAAGAGGCACTTGCATAACTATATGTAATCTTCCTGTATATGACAAATGCTTAGAAGAAGCAACTTGTATTCTTACTATAATTTTATCCACTAGTTGTTGGCAATCCATCTTTGTCCACTTCTTTGAGGTAAATTGCAGTCCCAAGTACTTGATAGGGAGAATACCTAGTGTGAACCCAATTTTTTCAGAATCTGGATGGAATTTGAAATAGGGTAAAGCGCTCATTTTGTTCAAAATTCTTGACAAATATTTCATTACCATGATATGTTGTTGTTGTTGTTTGTATTATACCAATAGTTTTTTACCATCTTTACAAAAATTTGTACTTGCAGATTTTGAAGATTGAAGTTTGATAAGCCAAGATGCAAGTTTAGAAGATGCACAAGAACTTGATATATATCATAGTCTAGCTCAAGATATTTCCTATGTTTTTGTGAAGGTGTTGAGCAAATATAGAAACAAACATCAATTATGGGATGTTAACCGTTTTATTGTAATTAATAACACTCTCTCTATATATATATTATCATTTTGTATCAAGATTTTCAGTAGCGATTTGATTTTTTGGGATGAAAAATACTTTTTTGTGACATAAAGCTTGGATTTTCAATTACAGACCATAAATGTTACTTGTCTCTAAAGGATATTCTAGGACAAGAAATGTTACTTGTCCCTAAAATGTATTCTAGGACTAGAAAGATTTTGGTCCTTAAAGATAATCTAGGACTAGTTAAATATCGGTCCTTAAAGATAATCTAGGACGAGTTAGTTGTTTGTCAAAAAGATTTAGCGACCGAAATAAATCCATCTATTAGGAGCACATGTGTGGTCCCTAAATTTATGTTGTGACCATCTTTTTTACTGGTCTCTAAATGAAGTTTACGACCAGTATGTTGAACCCGTCGCTATTGACATTTTGCATCGGAGCCAACAAGGACGGGTGGCGACCAGCTATTTCCCTTCGTAATTGATCTTTTAGGACCAGATTTAGACTTCTAGGGACCAGATTTCCCTTCCTTATAGACCGTTTTTCTTGTAGTGAACTATGTCTTCTCCCAATTATCCACGAGAACCAGACATTGTTATGACCATCCCCGACTGTTGTCGGGAATGATTTTCCTGCAAAAATATGAGAAATGTGTGAAAGCAGGGTCAACGTGTAAAATAATAAAAAATAAATGAGTGCGACCTCATATTCAAAGACTCCTCTGATTTATCTTTTTGAGTTGATATCAATGTATTGTGAAATACAAAGACTCGAATTTCGCGAGTCCTCTTGTCCCTTGCAACTTCGGACAAACAATGACTTCCAGATTCTGACATAAATCAACCTCTCATTTTTTTTAAAAAAAGAAAAACTCAAGAGACAAAAGTGTTAGTTCGTGTTCATAATGGATAATGCAAAATATCACACAAAAAATTAATTAAACACACAAGCACTGCTTTGATTGAATACAAACTCAATATATCACATAACGTACAAACAATTATTGCGCGTCCTATACAAATATGTGACCCTTTTGTGCCAAGGGTAGGCCTATCGATCTGAAGGATGTATTACACCATTTGACAACATTGCCCCAGAATACTTAGTACAAATTTTATGAATAAATCAAATAGAATTACAAAATAAGAAAAAAAAAAAAGATACAAATAATCAGTCTCACGAAGGGGTACCATCCTAAACTAATCCTTTGTGGAATGTACTTCCTCTTGAGCTTCTTGTCATTTTTGAATGACCTTTTGGATGGAATGGTAGCTTGTAAAGGTTCATTCTTCGACTGGAGTAACTGGAGTAAGCTACTAAATTAAGCCCCAACCCCAAGTGACAATGAATTGCCAAATGACGTATACATCTTTCAAATTTGAACACACAATTATGATCGTCCATTTAGGCCGAAGGCCATTTTAGACTCAAGGTGGGCTTCTAATGGGCTCAACACGCCTTGGGTGTTGGGTCGACTTAGTTCAAAATGCGCTAAATTTGGGATTTTATTTCGCTCTACTCTAGTTGACTAAGAGTGGCTTTTGAAAAATCGAGAACCCAAGTGAACAACTTAGGCGGAACTCACGACAACCATTAGACACATGACGAACCAATAAATTACCGATCATTTTGGAAAAGGGTTGAGTATATAAAAGCCCGACTGTGGTTTCGCAAAACCGTTCTTTAATATACTATACATATATGTCGGAAAATGTCATGAATGCAATGACAGTTTAAACAAATAATGAATAAATAACAAGTATAATATACAAATAATCAACAAAATATACAAGATATAATGAATAACACAATAAAAGAATAAATTCTCAATTTGAAAAAATGAACGCATAATGATTAGAACTTTTATATCCCCAGCAGAGTTGCCATTCTTTTTACATACCTACTTTATTCAAATAGAGCGAAACGTTGTGATGACTAAAAAAATAATCAATTAAATTGAATTTTGAAAGAATTTTAAGAAAATGAATTTTGAAGGAGTCGCCACCTAATTTTAGAAAAAAACTAGGAAATCAATTAAAAATGTCTACGAAATCAATAGATTCTAGGTAAGGGGTTCAAGTTATTCTGAAGAAAAGGTGTTAGACATCCTTTGAAATCCACAATTGTGGATTCCGATTGAATTCATTTTTTCAAATTGAGTAGATAAAATAATATACAAATATAATAAACATACAATATGCACAAATAATAAAGTAAACAAGTAATATGAGAAACGACTTGATAGTTGCCTGTTGTGAACAATATACACAATAATAAATAAAAAACATAATTCGAATTCCATTGAGTTGCTGACCAGGTGGGTTTCGTGGGAGATTTAGGGGTGACCGGTGGTGGTGGGTCGCGATGGAGCTGATGGTTTCGAGTAGGAGGTTTCAGGTAGAGTTTTGGGTCTGTTTACCGTTGCTTTCCGATGGGTTTTTGGAGTGGTGTTCTGGTGGAGAATAGGAGAGCAATAGGTGGTTTGGGTTGCTATTTTGAGTTGGGTGGTGGCGGCAGCTTAAGGAAGATAAATTAGGATTTTTAGCACATTTGAAATTCTTCCTTCCAATCTAAAAAATATTCACCACCCTTTCATTTTTTAACCTAATCAAAACTTATATAGGAAAATAATTTTACAATGGGCTCAAATTGTGGGCTTGAGATTATGACCCAAAATTGTTGGTTAAATAAAATATCTGTGTATATAATTATTTTCCTAATTTAATAGTATTTCTAGATTGTGCTAAAAATGCCAAAATTTGATATTAATAAAAGTAATGAATAAAAATGAATATTAAAAAATGTAATGAACGTAACCCATGACGTGTAAAACAATGTAATTTAACATAAATAACGATTTAATCAAAATGAACAAATATTTGAACGTATTCAACCGGCTGTGACAAAAAGTAATGTAATTAAAATTAACTAATAAAAAATCTAAAATTTTGATAATTAAGGATAAATATCGATAAACCTATTTAAAATTATAAAAAATATATTTTGAACTACTGAATAAATAAAACTTAAAAGTTAAGAATCTTGAAAATGTTAGACCAAAATTGGGTGTCTACACCTTACAAACTCCTTGATGTATTATATAATTGAAGAACCAATCGAAGCTTAGAAATTTTATCTAGTCCTTTCTCGGATAACCCTAAAACCCACCTTGCTTAGATTTTGTCTATAATTAGCCTCGTCTAAAATTTTTAAGTCACTACTCAAAATGTTTTCTTACCCAATTATATTTTTATTGGCTTACCCATAAAGATCGGAAGGTATCATTACAATAAACTAAGTACAAATCACGAATTTGACATGCAATTCACATATGACGATCGTAAATGATCGACGAAATGATCTACACTCGAGGAAGTTCCTTCTTCTTTGACTTATGTGTAGAACTTTGGCGTAAATAATGAGAGAAGTTGAGGATTATATTGATGATTAAAACTGTCAAGTACATGCTCCATATATAGGAGTGAATTATATAGTCCTAGGATTGCTACACTTAGAGTCCTACTACAATATAAATACACAATATACAAGAGTAGAGGTTGACTACTACTACTAAAATTATAACTTATCCTGGTCGACTTCAGCTAACATAAGACATAGTAGCCTAGTCGACTTCAACTAATGTAGTAGCCCCGTCCTAGTGTGAGTCTAACTCTCTTTAACATTTTAACAATTGTACATATTGATTGTACCATGTTGCCCAATGTGTTCCATATCTTCAACTTACCTTATCTTCAAAATTTCCCCTCAAGCTAGTGAGTGGAGGAATAGTTACTCCTAGCTTGCTTCGAAATCCAGTAAAGTCTTTCTTTGTCAATGCTTTGATATGAGCTAGCTTATCCTTGGACCTCACAAACTGAGTAACAAGTTGACATCTGCCCACCTTTTCTCGAACAAAATGATAGTTCATTTCAACATGTTTGGTTATAGCATGCATAACTAGATTGACTATTATGTACAAAACACTCAAGTTATCACAATAAAGTTTAGGGAATGACTTGAGATACACTTCAAGATCATGAAGTAGATATGTCATCCATGTCATCTCTGCTATAGTGGAGTCTAGTGCTCTATAGTCAACTTCAGCACTTGATCTAGCTACTGTGGTATGTTTCTTGAAAGTCCAGGAAATACAATTGGCACCTATGTAGATACTATAGCCTATAGTTGATTTTCTATTGGTGGTGTAGCCTCTCTAATTAGCATCTAAATATTCATACGACCTACAAGGTGATTTTGAAATAATTCTGAGTCCAGAGTGTAGAGTACCTTTGATGTGCTTAGAATCTTTTTGACTCCGTAAAGATGTTCAATTTTAGGACATTGCATAAACTGAATTGGTAGATTCACTGCATGAGTGATGTCAGATCTTGTGAGTGTCAAATACTGGACACTCACTACTATCATTTTGTATAAAGAGGCATTGATAAGACTTCCCAAAGCTTCATGTAAATCATGATTTTGAGCAAAAAGAGTAGCTACAGCCTTTGCCAATGTCATATTTTTCTTGTCCAGTAACTCATAAACATACTTACTATGACTCAAGTGAATTCCTCTTATAAAATACTTGACCTCTACTCCCAAAAAATGTGTAATGGACTAAGATCTTTCATAGAAAATTCCTTTTTAAGTTGTAGAACCAAATTTGAGACATGTGATAGATTACTTCCTACTACAATAATGCCATCTACATATAACAAGAGGAATATGGTACTTTTGTGAGTTTGAAAAATGAACAAGAAGGGATTTTCCTTACTACAAACGAAATCAAGATGTAGGAGATGTATGCTGAACCTATCAAATCAAGATCTTAGTGCCTATTTAAGAACATACAATGCCTTTTTCGGTAGACACACATGATGAGGATACCTATGATCAACGAATCTAGGAGGTTGACTCATGTATACCTCCTCTTACAAGAAATCATAGAGGAATGCATTTTTGACATCTAGTTAAACCATGTATTCCTCCTACTTAGAGCTGACAATAATGGATAGAACCACCCTAATAGTTGTGGACTTAACCATAGGGCTAAGAGTTTCTTCAAAATCTATCCCTTCAAGCTGTGACAAACTCCTGGCAACAAGCTTGACTTTGTATCTGTCTATTATTTCATTAGCCTTTAACTTGGTTGTCAACATCCATTTTGAACTAACTAAGTTTATACCAGAAGATTTGGGTATCAATATTTATGTCTTGTTGTTATGTAAAGCATTGATTTTCTTTTGCATATCTGCAAGCCAATGAGGTTACTTTAGTGCTTCCTTAGTAGTTGTTGGTTCCTCAAAATATCTTCTTTGTTGTTAGCAGTAAGTGACAGGTAATGTTACTTTACGTTGTGTATGGTGATCATGTGATGCCCTTATGATGCATGAGGTGTATCAACTGAGACAACTGATTGTAGTGTAGTATCTTTAGATTGTTGGTTCTCTGTCAGATTTCATCTTGAGAGATCAACTTTTAAGTGTATTCCTTGTGGGATAGTAAAAAAGAAGGTGGGATTTGATGGACCACCACTATTTGGACCTTCACGTGCAACATGTTCCTCACTACCACTAGTTGATCCTGAATCTGCAACCCGAGTCTCATCACTATTGTCTGGACCTGCACTTTCAACCTATTCCTCATGACCATCATCTAATCCTGCATTTGAGGGATCAATATCATTATCATCATTAAGAGGTATGCAGGCTGTTGGATTTTTTAGTAATATTGTCACCAGTAGCTTGTGTACCAGCAACTTGTAATTCCCCAGAATTAGGATCATTATGTGCCTACAATTTGGAGAAAAATTCAACAAATGTAGCAAGATGAAGTGAGACATTAGTGTTAGTCTGAGCTTGACTTGGAGGTACAAAAGGTAATGTATTTTCCTCAAAGACAACATATCTAGACACATACACTCTTCTTGTTAATGAATGATAACATATGTAACCTTTGTATAAGAGGTTGTATTCTATGAACACACAAGGGTGGGTCTTTAGAATGAACTTGTTACTACCCTTGATATAAGGAGAAAACCTACAACCAAACATCTCTAGGTTATTGTAATCAGATTTCTCACCATATAACTTAACAATGAAGTCACCATCTTTAAGAATGAGTAGGGTTGTCTATGAATGAGAAAAACTGTAGTGAGAAATACCTCAATCCATAAAAACAAAGGAAGGTTAGAATGAAGTAGGAGAGTTAATCAGTCTCAACAATATGCATATGCTTTCTTTCTGAAACTTCATTTTGTTCAAGTGTGTTAGGACATGAAATATGCCTGACAATACCACAATCTTCCAAATGTTTAATGAAGTTGTTTTGATGAACTCACCACCTCTATCATATTGGAATATCTTAATCTCTTTAGAAAATTGTTTTTCCATTTTTTAAAATTTTTTACAAATACTTCAAATAATTCAAGACTTCTTTTTCAGTGGATAAAGCCAAGTATACCTTGTGTGATCATCTACAAACACTACATAATATCTTATATGTTGAGAGGCTTCAACAGGAGTAAGACCCCACAGATCACAATAAATTTTCAAAAAAGGTTCCTTCTCAATTTTATTTCTCAAGCCAATAGAAGTTTACAACTTTTGCCTAATTGGCAACTAGAACAAACAATAGTCCCCTTTTTCAACTACTAACATTGATGTAACTATTATTACTCAAAACTTCTAATGACTTCAAACTAGGACATCCTAATCTAGTATGCCACATGTTGTCTAATGTGTTCCAATTGTGTGCAGCAATCAAAGCATAGCGATTGTTATCTTTCAAAACATTGAGTCCACTCCTCTTAGATCCCTTGGCCTTGTATTCAATTATACTTTACAACAAAGTTAGTTTCATTAAATTCAAGAGTGCAAAAAATATTCTTAGTAAGTTTAGTGTAGATTCTTTGTAATCTATGGACTTCTTGTAATTTCAGGCTTGATTTAGTTGTATTCCCAACATGTGTTATGTTTAGTTGTGATTTATTCCCAATGATGATTTTATCTGGTCCATTGTAGTGTTTAAGTTCAGATAGAATACCCGAGTTATGTGTCATATAACTTTTTGCTCCTGAGTCCATATACAAAGTATCACCAGTAGCAGATGTATTATGTAGATTGGCAACAACCAATGTTTATGGTAGTTCATCTGCAGATTGATAAGAATAGCTCCATCTGTAAAAATAATAATAATTAAGAGCAGTATGGTTATTTCTACCACAAATTTGACATGACTCGGTATTGTCCATTTCCTTGTTTCCATTTTGGAAACTTTGATTATTCTGACAACCTGTCCCATATCCATTGTTTTGGGAACTTTGTTCCTTATCCAGCAGGCTTGAAGCCTCTTCCTCGAGAGTTGAAGTTGTTGTTTCCTCTTCCCTGAGAGTAGTTTCCTCTTACCCTACCCCTTTGAGCAAAGAATGTCATGTTATGGCTCTGTTGTGGCACCTCTTCTCCATCATCCCTTATATTAAAACTCGTAAGAGCATTAGCAAATTGATTATGGGTGCGATATGGTGTCTTCCCTAAAATGACATTCTTAAAAGTCTTGTACTTGAGACCTAAACCTCTAGCAAAATTGATTACTTTGTTATTTTCATTCACAAGTTTGTGAATGGTTGCAAGGCGATCACATATACCTTTGAATTCCTTAATGTATTCATCAATCTTTCTGGTTCCTAGATTAACACTTTGCAGTTGTTGTTTGAGTTGAAACTCATTATCTTTTGTTGCTTGAAGATAAAATTCATTCAAGCATTCCCACATCTCCTTGATAGTTGAACAACTCATAATCAGGTACATGTTTTCCTCTATCAAGGTTCTTGAGATCTAACTCCTTAGCAATACATCTTTGTCCTCTAAGTCGTCAATGTTGCCACTATCTTCTCCATTCTTCTCAACAATTACAACTTTCCCAACAGTCTTTTCAATGGAACAACTACTTCTAGCTGATTCATTCTCTGCAATGAGATAAGTTAGTCTCATCACCAGAATGAACTACATCATTTGTATCCTCCATATGAGATAGTTTGTTGGCTTAAGTTTAATGGAACACGAGGCAATGAGGTGATGAAGCAAAAATGTGGATAGAGTTTTAGTAGAGGGGGCCTTTGCAGTTTGAACGTGTGGTTACTTTAGATTCAATTCTTAGCGAGCGAAAGAGCTTATGAGCTCTGATACCATGTAGAATTCTCACGTAAAGAATTAGAGAAATTAAGGATTATATTGATGAATAAAATTGTCGAGTGCATGCTCATTTTATAGGAGTGAATTATAGAGTCCTAGGTTTGCTACACTTAGTGTCCTACTATAATACAAATATACAATTTACAAGAGTAGAGGTTGACCACTACTACTACAATTATAAGTTATCCTAGTCGACTTCAATGACCCAATCCTAGTGTGATTCTAACTCTCTTAACAGTTAACTAGGGGTGTACAAAAACCGATTTAACCAATAAACCGAACTGAAAAAAACACTATTGGTTTATTGATATTGGGTTATTGGGCTAACGGTTTTTAAACGGTTTGACAAATTTTTTTATTGGGTTATTGGTTCGGTTTTCAGTTTTATGATTTTTGTTAATGGTTAAACCGATAACCAATACGACTATATTAAATTTACTATTTTATCCCTAGACCAGTAAACCCTAATTATGTAACATTTTACAAACCCTATTACTTTAATCTCAGTATGACTTAAAACCCTAATTATTGTTTCATTCTATAATTGCTAGCACACTTCTAACTTGAATGTGCCAATTGCCTAGACTTGCTGAAAAACGATTGTTACTTTCACACTTTTTCCTTTGAATGTGTCTAGTGTCTAAACTTGCAAGAAAAATGATTGTTACTTTTATGATTATTACTTTCATGCCAAATGCTGGAAAAATCATATGGTTTATAGGACATTTTTCTTATCGTGTATATTAATATATATGAGTATTTTCATATTGGTAAAATCGAACCGTTAAGTACCATAAACCGATTAACCAAAAACCGATAAGAAATATGTTATTGGTTTGGTTATCGGTTTGACGTATTTACAAACCGAAAACCGATAAACCGAACCAATAACACATAAAACTGAACCAAACCGACCGATTATCACCCCTACAATTAACAGTTGTATACGTTAATTGTACCACGTTGTTCAACCTGTGGCATATCTTTAGCTTCTCTTATCTTCAACATTGTGGACCGCGGAGTTGACATACTGTTTATAGACAACATTGTGGATCAGCTTTTTAGTCACCGTGAATCATTCACGGTCCGTCAAAACCATTTGCGATCGTAAATCATACCTTCAATTTTCGGATATTCTGGATATATAGTGGCCCCCTTCCAGTTGCGATCAATCAGTAAGTGAATTTTATGGTTATATGTGGCTCCATATTTGACCATCAGTGAGGTGTTCAATTGACACACCTTGGACTAACTGTTAATTTCAAATGTAACATATTCTACTTTTGCTCACACTAGATATAAAAGAAAATTCTGTAATAGGCTAAAAAGCGAAGGGCTTAATCAAGACAAGGACAAATGATTGCAGAATTGGCTGCTGAGTTATTAGATAGGATGAAAATGAAATATTATGGAAATATGAGGGTATGTAAGTAATATAAAATTGGTGGGTTCTATGTATACCATGGTTAGTAAATATTTTGCAGCACCCGTCCGTTTCGTACACCAACTCTCATTAATAGAAATAATTGTTAAATCAACCACTTTTGGCCAGTAACCCTATCAATTTATGTGAGACATTGGAGACCGTGCCAATACGGGCACAATACATGTTATCATTTCGATATCAATTGATGTGGCAGAGTCGGAATTTATAGATTAATTATCCAAATTTTTATATATTTTTTTAAAAAAATATTTTAAGTTATTAGATAGTGTGATTTATATTATTTTATATATAATATTCATATAAACTATATTGCTCCTTATGTTCCAATTTACGCGAAATTTATATATCTTTCAAATATTTCAAGTTGTTAATTGTTGTAACTTATACTAGTATTTTTTAGGTCATTTGTAAATAATATATATTACTTCTTCTATCCTAATATATGTGGCACCGAAAAAAATTCAAGAGACAATCGAATTCTTTATGCCTTCTAAGATTTAAATATTTTAAACTGTTAATAATCGTGATATATAGGAACTTTGCGTAATTTTTAAATATCCAAAAGACTTCAGAAATAAATTATAATGAAGAAAATATAAATATTATATAAATGCACTCGATTAGAAGCAGACACGTTGACGAAGAGGTGTCCACGTCTATACATAGTAGTGATTATGTATGGAGTTAAAATTTGGAGAGACATACAAATTTTATGTGGTTTTGAAATATTTTAAGTTGTTATTTATTATAATTTATAATACTTTTTAATATAAATTTTAAATAAACTATATTACCCTCTGTGTCTTGATTATAGAAAAAATTTCAAGAGTCGATCAAATTTTTTATGTCTTTCAAATATTTAAAATTGTGATCTATAATACTTTTTAAATAATATAAAAATAGTGCCAATAATTCAAAATAGCTTAAAGAGTTGCAAGTTGATGACCAACAACCTGGTTGTAGTCTCTTAAAGTCGATCTCCCATAAATGATATGTCAAGACATAAATTGAGATACAGTAAGAGAATAATTAACTAGTTAACAAAATATGGAACTACAAGTGTAATTCAAATTTAACCGAAACTCCAATAACAAGAGCATCTAACATCATGTGGAAATTAAATAAAAATTTTATAAAAAAAAAATACAAAGTAGAGGAGCAATAGGGATAAGCAATGGATACATAGGAGATGCTCGCCTTTGTTTGAAATGAAGATGAATGAACATGCATTTGAGCCTGGAACTGATAAAATTCAGAGAAAACATAAAAGCGGTTATTATACTGAGGGACAAGACATGACCGTGACTTAAGTGATATAAATTAAAGCTCTTTCTTGATGTTGTTGGTATAATTCTTGGAATGAAAATCAAGAAAGAGCACTAATAGTGATGCATTAAAAACAATACCAAAACACCATGCTCCAACTCCAGTGCATCCAAACTCAGTTGTAAAGTGATAATGCAACATCAAAGCCGATATTATAAACCCAAGCATAAATTGGTATATTTGACAATTTGTCACCACTTTTTTCCACCATGGCCTTTTTCCTATAGCAGATAGGAAATAATAAGCATACATTAGAACATGAATCGAAGCATTGATGATAAGAGCAAGTCCCAACATCGACTGCGCATACTGAAGCCCAATATAACCAAGAACGGTCACAAGTGTGTGGTGATAGACATGGAGGAACGATAACCTTCGTGATCTAGAACTACTGAGGACGATTAAAAGTGTATCGATAAATTCAATAATTTTTGAAAGGTAACATATATAAATCCAAAAGAACACAGGTCCACGTGGAAGAGTATGATTGGCACCAGGGAAACATACGATCCACTTCCAATCATGAGGTGGCATTTGATGTTGGACAGAAAGGATGCCGGCAATGACCATGAGTAGTGAGAGGAGACAGAGAATGAGGCTGTGGATCGCGGTAATGTTGCGAATGGTGGTGGTAGTGAGGGTAGGGATAAATGTAGAAAAACGGAGCGACAAGAGAGTCAGACATAAGTAAACAAAGACCGAAATTGTAAGAAAAGATATGGAGGAACCAAAAGTGTGACCTTGTTTCCATTCAAATTGGCTGATTGTTGGATGGTCAACAAGCCAGTAATGGATATTGGAGTAAAGAGATTCCATGTTTAACCAATGAATATGTCTATCAGACAAAACATGTTGTATGCATATATATAGAAAAGTTGTTTCTCTTCTTTAGAATAAAAAAGGGTCAAATATATTCTTATAATATGACAAATAATTTTAATATATTCTTCTTTATATTTCAATCCAAATTATTTTTTATACTTTGTCACAATTTGTCCATGATTTAAATACGTATTTTTTAAAAATAAACTTACCAGACCTATTTTCTTTTCCGAGAAATTTTCAGAAATAACAAATATAATAGACATAATAAGACTCTATAGCTATAGTTTCGATAATTGTGCTCCATAGCTATAGTTATGTTTGTTATTTCTGTCTGTTTGTATATTTTACTTGTAAATATACAAATAGAGTAAGTATATACAAATTATGTTTGTTTTTTCAGAACTCCGTTTGTATAATTCGATTGTCAATATACAAACAAGGTAATTTATTATGAAATTTTTCATTAGAGTAAGCATATACAAAATTCTTGATTTATACAATCATGAACCGAATTATACAAATTCTGGATTTGTACAAATTAGGCCAATGCGAAAATTGAAAAAACTGTAGCCGCAAATTACAATTTTAGTAAACTATAATTATAATACCTAATATAGGGTATATGTTTGCTATTCTGCGTAATTTTCTCCTTTTCTTTTCTTTTCATCATCTTCTTCCCTTTTAAATGTCCAAAACTTGTTCTTTCACAGTGATTTTTATTTTATTTTAAAAAAAAATTCAAATCTCTTCTATGAAATTGGGTTATTTTGTTATTAATTGGATGCACGCATTTAAGCTGGTTTCTTTCAATTTTGGCGCAAGTCCCACTTTAATTTACCAGCGGGTAAAGTTATTCATTATATACAACTTTATTATTTGATATAAACTCTCTCATATCTTATGACTAGTTACGAAAAATTCTTGTTGTGCACGGGCTTAATATTTATTTATAAAATATATTTTTTACGTGTGTGGTGGGAGTAACTTATCTCTCTTTTTTTCTGCAAAAATCTAATGTGAAGAAATCTATTGAGATGTCCATAATTAAAGTATTTTTATTCACTAACAGATGATTTTTTACTCAAAATAATTTCAAAATTTACACAAATATTAGCAACATTCATAACAATAAAGATACAACTAAAGAGTATGAGTTTAAAACTAAAGGTCAAAACTAAAATGGTCCCATAATTTGGAGAAATGGTGGTTTTAGTCCCCGTGTTATTAACTTATAATGATTATGGTCCTTATGTAATTAGGCAAAGCATATTTGATCTTCAATTAGATGAAATGCACAATTTTTGTCCTTACACCAAATTTAATGTTTAACACCGTTAACTTTTGGCTCTCCTTTTTTATTTTTCTTAAACAATCTCCAACGGTAACGACCTGCTCCGGTCGTTATGGGTAGACCGAATGCTGAAAGAAATTGGGTTGAAATTGATTGTGACTTAAAAATTCTAGGCTAAGCCAATATTAGAAAGAATCTAAGAAAGGTGAAGTTAAAAAAAGTTTAAATGAAAAGAGACGTTAAAAAAAGTTTGACGATATTGTTTAGATTTTCTTTCTTCTTTTATTTTTTCAGTTTTGATCGAAAAGAACTTTTTTTTTTATATCTTAAAATATCAAAAGTTAAAGATATTAACTTCAAGTTAGGTATAAGCAGTACTGAAATTACACACTCTAATTAATTAAAAATTTAATATGCTTAATCTAATAACACTACAATCACAATAACCACTAAGAACAAAAACCATTGTTTCCCCTTTATTAATACTTGGAACGTAAAAGATAAAACAAAAAAAATACGCTTAACACAAATATATATGGTAGGTTTTAAAAGAAAAACAAGCTTAAAAAGAAATTGATAATTATGAATTGTTTAGATTTTTCTTTGTTAATTTTATTTTTGTCATTTGGAAACTATTTTGTAAGAACTAATTAAATATATGTGTGTATCTATGAGAATTGAAAGAAACATAAAATTTAAATTCAAGGAATAAACCTGTTCATTTTAGTTATAAAATAGCTTCGTTACAATAAATATCAAAGGAAAGAGTTTCTTGTAACATTTGAAATCATAAGGAGGCATCTGTTTTAAACATGCAAATCTCCTTAAAAAAATATAGATCTAAACCAAAAAATATACTTAAATGAATTATGATAGTACATAAGTATATTTCAACCTTTTCCGTTATAAATTTGTTAATGACATATAGGGATAGGGGGGTCAACATAAATGGAGTCCTAAAACGAAATTTCAATTAGAAACTTAAAATATGAACAAACTTTATATGTATTTATTTAAAACTTATTTTCTTACACTTTTTAAATATAATTTTTTTTTATAAATGATTTCTTTGAATATTTTTTTAGTTTTAGATAAGATTTTATTGATTTAACTTTTAAAAACATCCTTTCACTAATCAAGACAATTATTACATGAATTGTTAACATAAATTTTATAAATAATAAGTTATGAAATTTTAAATAAAAATAAGAGTTAGAACCATAGAATCTAATTCAAGAAGTTGGTTATTTGGTTCTACTTTAATATGTTTATTGCAATGTTTAAAAAATTAAGAAGACACGAGAAAAGAATTTGCAACTTACTATGTTCAATGCTTTTTAACTATTGATTTATATTTTTGACATAGTATTTCTCTAACTTATCAAAAATTTGAAGAAGGACAGTACAAAAGGAGTTCAAACAAATAAAATAATGTGAATATTAACGATGAGAATGTAAGAAGGTCAAACAATATTTTCTTGATTTCTTCTATTTTAATGGGTTAGACAGAACTAAATGATACGATTTGTTTTTTTTAAAAAAAATATATGTAATTTTTATCATGAATAGTAAAAAAAATGTTTGGTACGAAGGAAAATGTTTTTCTAGCAAATATTTTTTTGGAAAACAAGTTGGTTGCTAACTCATTTTCTCATTTTTGTTGGTAAATAGAAAATATTTTTCTAGTTTTTGGTTGGTGAATGAAAATAATTTTTTTAGAAAATAACTTTTTTTGTTAGAGAGTAGAAAATACATTTTAGAAAAATAGTTTTCGACTTAAAATCAATTCCGATAATCGATTTGGGACTCAACCCCGATATTCGCATTGGGACACGATCTCGATGACTAATCCAAAATTCTACTCTGAGATATGACCTAAGACTTGACTCTGACTCCCAACTTGGCCCGACATTCGAATTGGGATATCCCTACAACTGATCCATGATCCGACCCTAACTTGGGATTCGACTTTGATTGTTGATTCGAGATTCGACATTCGAACTGAACCCGATCCTAACCCCAACACCGGCACATCTAATTCGAGACCTGATATTTTGTATTAGGATCCCACTCTAATACCCAACCCTGACATCTGATCTGAAACCTGACCCCAACTCTCGACCTATGATCTCACATTCGAACTGGAGATGATTATGACCCCGTCATCGATATCCAACCTTACTAATCTGGAACCAATCTCGACACTCGATTCGAAATCCGATTCATATCCAGGACTCAACACCCAAACCAAAACTCGACTTTTGAATCAGGCTGACCCGACTTCTAACTCGAAATCTGACCCCGAGACCTGATTTGGGACCATACTCCATTTCCGACCTAAGACACGGCTTCCATATTGGAACCTAATCCGACTCTCAACCTAAGACGATCTAACTTTCGAACTAAAAACCATGCCGACATTTGATCCTGACATTTGATCCTAACTTCCGATCGAGGACCCGACTTCTAAATCGGAGTCCAACCCCAACTCTTGATCCAAAACCCGAAAAAAAAGGACACCCTAATATCTAACTCAGGCTCCGACTCTGACACCAGATTTGAGATTCAACCTCGAATTCTGATTTAGGACCTATTCTCAAAATAAATCCAAACCCTAATTCAATTTGGGACCCAAGAGATGGGTCTGGAATTGAGGTCGGGAGTTGGGTCCTGAATCATAAATCAGGAATCGAATCCCAGCTAAGTATCAAGAATTGGTATGCAAGACTTGAATTAGGGTGGAAAGTTGAGGTGTGAGGTTGAAAAAGAGTTTTGAAAATTATCTTCCTTATTTTTTAAGTGCAAGTCATTTTCCTTAAATTTGAGAAAAATATATTGATTTGGAAAATTATTTTTCAAAATATTTAAATAAACCAAACATAGATTTTTTTTTAAAAAAAACTTCATACTAAACATTATTAAATCTTGATAAATTTGGGGCCCCACAAAATTGAGGATCTAAGACATATGCCTTTATGTTATAGGAGTAGGTTATCATCATACATATAAATTGGACTATATTCCATAAGTAGAGGAAAAGTAAAATGCATTTATTCCTTCTTCTTTTTTTACCTTCAGTATAAGAAGAATTAAATGTACGGTGGTAGATTTTGTCCAGTTAAAGAAACATCCAAAAATATTCAATGACATTTTGGATTCATGCCACATATTTGTGGATTACTAGTTAAGTATATGTGTTTTGTATATGTATAATGTGTTAATTAATAATAAATATGTATAAACAAAATATATGATGATGTGTACGAACATTATTAATTACAAAATTTTAATGATTTAATTGTGATATTTCAACACACTAATCTCCATTTACAATATTACAATTACTCCTCTTAATTTAATTTATTTATTACTCCCTCTGTAGAACTTTTCACCCACTTCATAATTAATAGGTGTAAAATGATAAACTCACTGTGTCATTAATTATTTTCTTAATAAGTGTGTCAATTCAAAAATGGACAAGTAATTAGCAACAGAGGGAGGAGTACAATACTTTAAACCTATTTATTATTGTCGGTGGAATCTCATCAACCTGTGGATGACCTCTTTGTATATCCAATGCTATTAATTACGTTATAGACCATTGTTGAGATACAACTGTATAAATTAATGCCAATGTTCATATTTATTACTTTTTTTTTTTTGTCTCTAATTACTTCTCCACTTTTAAATTAATACATTTATTAAGAAAATAATAATTGACATAGTGAGTTCATCATTTTATCTCTATTAATTATAAAGTGGATGAATTAAAAACTTAAGTTTCTCAATAAGTTCTATCTTTTTCAAAGTAATTAATTGAGGGTATAATAGGTAAAAAAAATTGTTCTTTCTTGATTTGTCAAAATGGACAAGTAATTAGTAACAACAAAAAAAAAGTGAACAAATAATTAGGAACAAAGGAAGTACTTGTTTTTATGACAAGGAAGTAAAACTCATGAATAAAATTTTCAGTGCTTTTATGAGCTAAATGATGTTAGTAAAATTATAAAATTACAATTGAAAATGAAACGAATAAAATAAATTATCTTTAGGATGAGAAAATAATATCTCGCTATTTTTTAAGAGATTTAAGTCTTTTCACTTGTATAATAATAATCTTTTTGACTTGTTTCCTTTAAGATACATAAGTCCAATCATAATAACTCTGCAAATTTTAAACAAAAATTGAGTCCAAAGCTTCATAAAAAAGAACACAATCCTTGAAATAATAAGAACTCTCTTTTTACTAATGTTATGCACTCATTATTTTCTTATACCCAAAATAATGTAAGACCATCATTGTTTATAGGTTATTCTTCCTTGTAATCAGGGTCGACTCAATAAGATTGGGGGCATAAAGCTAAACTCTAAAGAGGGCCCTAATATTTATTTATTTTGTTTTTTAAAAAATAAAAAATTGTTCATTTATTTTAGGGATGCAATAGTTTAAAGTATTTAGCAGTTCTTGATTATCGGGGACTATGCCACATTTTTCACCAACTTCTTCTAGATTTTCTTCTTGGATTTTATTATCATCTAACACAACTCTATTTGTGACTTGTTTATTTTGGGAACATCCCCATATTTTTCTATTAGATTTATTATTTGTTAAAAATCTCAAGGGCTCTTTTTTGAGATTTATTTAATTCTTCAAATTTCTTTTCAGATCGAAATTATATTTTCTAGTTAACATATTTAAATTGAATAAATTATAATAATAACTATAACAAGAATATATATACTTATCAATTAATAATATTAAAAAATTCAAATCTTCAAGAAAAACTATAAAATAAAGTTAGAATAATAAAACTTAGCTCAGGAATTTGATAAGTTGATATATAAATATCGAAATAATGATGCGTTCTTTCAATATAATGATTGTTGCACTTCTTGAAATTTTGAAGAAAACATCAAAAAAACATATTTTGTTCTTTTGTAACTTGTAAGCAACAATAACTCAATAAGTTTTGTACGAGAGAGTTCAATGTTTAAAATAAAAATAATAAAGTAGAGAATATTTTTTTTATAGTAAATAATAATATAGGCTCAAATTATTAGGATATAAATAAGGAGGTACAATTTTCCCACATAAGAAAATAATTCCCTATTCCATTCCTTAGGAACGTGGAAATTAACCACTTTGAATAATTACTTCTTATCCCTTTTTTAAAAGAAATGGAGGCAAGTAATAGCTTTAATCGCCTACGGGTCAAGACGACCATGTTTGTAATGAATAGGAAAATGCAAGATACTTAGTAAATAAGTGAATAAATGACCTAAAAATTACATAAATTATGAAAATAATGTAAAATAAACAGTGAAATAATTAATGTGTTTGTGGCAAATTTTATTTTTTTAAAAATGAATGGTTGACTACTATCACTTCTACCACAGAAACAATGAAAATAAAGAAGGCATCAAATGCCATCAAAGGACAAAAGATGTAATGCACCATAATGAGAGGATTGTAATTTTTATCACATGCCACTTAATATTACAAGTAAAAAGAGGCTGCCCATCAAACGGACAGAAGGAAACACAGTGGCAATACAGAATGAGCATTTTTATTAACATTAAAATGCCAAACTAACAAATGAGAAGTTGAACATCAATTAGGGTTGTGAATAAAATATCGAAAATCGAATTATTGTGTTAAATTAAAAGAATTGATATTTTGATATTGATATTTGATTTGGCATTCGGGAGTAAAATTTTAGAATTATGATATTTGTGTTTGAGTTTGATATGAGATATTAGAACTATTTGGTATTTTCTCAAATACCGAATTATTTATATAATGAAGGTCATATATCAACAGGTTCATAATTCATTAGTACAAGTTCAATTACCCTTCGATTTTAACCCAACAATTCATAAACTTACTCTTGACATTATAGTAGAGTTAGTATATTTACAATTATCGCTACGAATCAAAGATATCAAATGATTTGCTAAAATAAATTTAACGAAAAGTTAATGTCGAAATCACCACTTTTGATTGGAGTTAATTAGATGGTGTTATGAGTTTTTTTTTTTTTTTGAAATAAATGGAATTTAACAATGCATAAGAGTAGGGTTGGACATTCGGTATTTGGTTTGAGTTTCTCAAATTTTGGATTTGATAATTTGGTTATTGATAGTTAAAAGTAGATATTAAATACCAAATTTTTAAATCTCAGTTTGGTAATTCGGGAAACGGTAAATTAAACTTGAGTACCAAAAGAGGTCAATCTTAGGGGAGACCATTCGAATGATTGAATTGATGACTTCGCCTTCGATCTCTTCGATTGAACCTAAAGGAGACTTCGATCATTCAACTTCAGCTTCTGAAGGAGGAATCATGTCACTTGGAGTTTCGGAAAGTGAATCCTCTCTTTCAGATCCTGGCCTTGGTAGAACTCGTCTTTGATTGGGATTTCGATTGTATTCGGTAATACCGTATTGAAGTTATAGCCAATTGTATTACAAAGTTAATACTATTCTCCAATAATTTCTATTTTTTTTTTGTGGACGCAAGATATAATAGAAGATCAACAAGTAAAAAGTTATCAAGAAAAACAAATTGATACACCTAAAAGATATGTATTTGGATAAACATTCATGCTTATTCTTTAACTTTCTCTTTGGACTTGTACTAATGAGTAATGGATATGTTGATATGTGACCTTCATTCAGTAAATAATTTGGTATTCAGGAAAAACCGATTACCAAATGATACTAATGTCCCATACCAAGCCCAAACCTGAATACCATAATTCTAAAATTTTACTCTCGAATACCATACCAAATATCGAATTACCAAATATCAAATAATCAAAAAATTTAATTCGATTTTAGATATTTTATACATAGCCCTACATAAGAGTCAACCGATTCAAGTTTTAAGTTTGAACCTTCTTGTTTCTATTAGTAAGGGTAATTAATTAGTCCAAATATAAATTTTTAGTCCTATTAATAAATAAATAGATTAAAAGTATTGTTATCAAAAATGTAAATATGAGAGATCAACATAATATTATAAAACTAAGAAAAATGAGTGTTATGAAACTAAATTACCTCTGAGAAAGTCTCCGAACTTACTTCTTAGTTATTTTGTCTTTTCTTTGTTTGAATTAACTAATCAATACCAATCATCATGGCAATTTATTTGAATTTGAAGGACATAAAAGTTTGTCTAACATTCCAAGATTTTTAATTTCTTTTAGTAAACAATCCAAGATTAAGAAATAATACATCTGTCTACTTTTAATTGTCATAGTTTACTTTTTAGAGTCAAACGATAATAACTTTGACTAATATTTAACGATGTATTTTTTCATCATATTGAATATGCAAAAAATTGTAATTTATAGTACTTTTCGTATAGTTTTTAAATATCTAAATTTTTAGTTTAAAATATCAAATTAATGTAATCTAATGTAACTTTGAAAATTAGTCAAATTGACTTTCGAAAAACGCAACATGACAATTAAAAGTGGACAGAGGGAGTAGTAATAACATTATAACTAAGTTAATATTCACAAAATATCGAGTTAACCTATAAATAGAAAATTAAAGTAATACAAAATTAAATAACCAATGCATGTTTATAAATAATATTAATCAAATTACACATCCAATTTTTTTTAAAAAGGAACAATACCATATATTAGAAGCTAATTTGTTTTTCTTTTTACATATAACATAACCTACCTCTACGGATTGATCAATAAATTAATAAAATAAAGTGAATTTGGTTAGAGTTATAGAATAATCTCCTATTATCATGCTCTTCTCTTTTAGTATACTCTTATTCATTTTTTTTTGAAAGGCTTTGAAAAATATTTCAACTTTGATCGAAATTTTTGTTACGATATCAAATTTTATGGATGACCTTTTACCCCCTGCACTATTTAATAATGTATCTTAAAGGTATATATGTGTGTCCACGTGGACACGTTACTATTTATAATGATGCAATATTTATGATGTCCACGTGGGCACATATATACCTTTAAAATACACTATTAAATATTGCAGGGGGTAAAAGGTCTTTTCCAAAGTTTGATATTGTTACAGCAATTTCGATCAAAATTCGGATATATTTCAGATCCTTTTCTTCTTCTTTTTTAATCTCAAAAAGAAGCATAACGATGTTTATGTGAATTATGTCATTTGATGAGTCCAAGATCTTGATGTACTCTATTGAACACGATTAAACTTAAATTATGAGTATGTTATTGGAATCAAAACAATGGAATATCATGTAAAAGCTAACAAAGAAACATTGAACAATGATAACAAAGAAAATTATAAAAAGACTCATAGTTTATTAAATTAATTTGATTAATTGACTTACGTATGGATAGTAAATAAAGTTATTGGAAAAAAAAAATTCTCTAAACAATACTTTATTTGAGGACTATATTATGGATGTAATTATATTGTTGTTAAGAAAAAAATTCTCAATTTATAAAAGTATAAAAAAATTTCCTCTAAAAAAGGAATTACCTAAATGTGGCAAGATTTTTTTTTCTATTTTCATAAACTATTTAAGCGTATTAGATGTATCATAATTAAAGTAACAACTTATATAAGTCAAGAAATTTTCAAATATTAATTTACAACAGCTATCATAATTAACTTCGAAATATCTTTCCCCCCATCCACCCCAAAATATTTAAAAACGACAGAGCTATAGTTGTATCATAATTAAAAGTAACAACTTATATGAGTCAAAATTTGAATTAATTTAAATTCACTTACAGTCGAATTTAATAAGGAAAGATATAAATATGAGTAATGACTATTTAATTCAATATATGAAATCTTTAACCTAATAAAATTAAATAATAATGTGAGTAAAATAACAAAAAGAGTAGTATTGGAGACACCTCTGAATTTGACACAAATTATTAGTTTTATCCCCGAATTATGATCAACAACTTTAAAAATATCCCTCTATTTACTAACAAACTTAGCTACACGCTCGATCTGCAACACAATATAACAAGTGATCTCAAACTCTTTTAGGAGCATGAAACTCTTAATAAAAAGCAGAGAGAAGGGTTGAAAAAACTCTAAACTTGACGAGAATTTTGGGATGTATTTTACTCATGTTGCAAAATAAGGTGTATTTAAGTGCAATTAATCAAATGAAAAAGCGTTTTAAGATTGTCAATAGTTTGGGATGAAACTAATAATTCGTGCGGAGTTTAAGACTCTTTTCAATACTTCTCTCAATGATTAATGATACTTTTATTTTGTTATAGTCTTTTATTGAAGGAGATAAAGTTCAATTAACAATTCTAGGGACCTTCATTTGTTTGGTGAAAATCATTTACATCCCAACATTGCTTTAAAAATCAATTTTTCCCCTCAACTTTGAAAAATAATCTTTCTCCCTCATTTATCCTATGCGGAACCTATTTGACCCTTCTCATATTTTATCCTCCATTTATGTAACATTTTTTTTATATTATATATAATATTTTATTTTTAAACTATGTAATTATAGATTTTTATTTAAGTTCATCAACATTATGAGTAGAATAATCATTTTATAAGTTTGTTGCAAAATCTCTTTTTTTTTTACGATTGTTATTTTAAAATTACATGCATTAAGTACATGTGTGTATGTATATGTGCTGTGTGCATGCATATGAAAGTTCCACTTATCTCTTAGGCATAAAACATAAAGTCCATTGGGGAGCCAGATTTTCATTAATGGTTGTCAATAGTGTAGAAAAAATAATAATTACGAGGCTAGCATGGATAGAACATGCAACCTCAAGGAATTTTCACAACCCCTTAATCACTAGCCTATATTTTGATGATTTGAAAGTTAACTAACTTTTCTGATGGTTGAGTGCTGTGACCTCCACTACTGTGATGTGCCTTTCCGCTTTAGCGACCTTTGTCTAAGCGAAGGACGGTCTTTTGAGGGGTTTGCTTAGTGATGAGTCCAAAAATTGGACTCATTTAAAGCTATATTTTAATAGAAATTGTGTCCTCAAATGCTTATTTTATCTCACTATCTGATGAAAACCCTTAATTTTCAGGTATTTGAAGATTGAAGAAAAGTATGGACACTACTTCGCAAAAAAGGAACGAAAAGGCTGAAAAGAACGAGAAAATGAAAGCCTGAGGATGGCCAAGTCCATTTGGCGAATTGCTGAAGGGTTTTACTTCGCCTTTTGTTCTAGTGTGCTGAGCTTGAAGGAAAGGATCAAGTCGACGGAACAAGGGAGCAGTCGACGCATCGCCGAGAAGTTCCGTGAAGCAGTACTATATCGCCCAATGACCCAGAGCACGATGATGCCGAAGGATGGTGCAAGAAGGCAATGAACTACACTAAAGGGTGAATCACCGAGTTGATCGGCGATTTCGACTAATGTCGCCGAATGATCTGTCGCAACACAGATTTTTGAAAACTATAAATACTCGTTGAGAGTTATAGAGAATATATCATTAGACAATATCAGATTCTTAATATAATTTTTAGTACTTTTATTTTTGCTCTGAGTTTGGAGAGGGTTTTGGAAACTTGAAGAAGAAAAGGGTTTCATCTCTTCCAATTTGGAAGTGGGTCTCTTGGATTCTTCTTTCTTTGCTCAAATCAAGACTTATTTCTCTATACCCATTTGATTTCAACATCATTGAACGTATAAGTTTCTATCTCTTGATGTGTAGCTAAAAACCCCCATTCTTGGGGTGTGATTTAGCAAATATGTGTTAATATTATTGTTGGGTCTTGCTTGCTGATAGGTTAGATGTATTTTAATGGTGATTTCATCTATTGATTGTGGTTTAATTTAATGAGTTTGTAGTTGCAAATACAAAGTCACCCATGTGTTTTCGGCTTGCCTGAGAGGGAGGTCGCGAAACCAAGTGTGACATCTTGCAATTTGAAATAGCTATGAAGAAGCTTGAAATTGGAAATAGTCATTTTTGGAAATAATTCAAAATCTGGAAATTTAGTTAAGTATGGAAAAAGTGAGTTTTTGGTCAACTTTGAATAGTCATAACTCCTAACTCAGGATGATTTGGGTGTATTTCCAGTTATGTTTGGAAAGCTCTTGGAATGATCTTTCCAACGCCGCCGAGTTTGCTCGATTTTGAGTTCGTATGAGTGAGTTATGCCCTTTGGAAGTTGGGTTGTTGGCATAGGGCAGTTTAGTCCGAATTTGTAAGGGTATTTTGGTATTTTTCCCTAACCATTTCTTTTGGTTATATTAAGGGTTTAGACTGATTTTAAATCAGTTTTCCCTTTGAAAGGTGAGCGTAAGGGTTTGTGAGTGAAGAGAGAAAGAAGAGGAGAAAGAGAAGAAGAAGCAAGGTTCGTCAAGATCATCGTGGTTTTCGTCGGGGGTGATCCCTATTAAGGTATGTGAGATCATAGTGTTGGGTTGGTTCAGTCCCCCACACGCCAAACTTGTTTTAATTCCGAGAAAAGATTGGTTGTGGTTGTTGAAGTCTTGTGGTTGTGTTGAAGTTTCTTGTTGAGTTGGTACATGTTTCCGGTTGTGATTTTGAGTTGAATCTATTGTATGTTAAGGGTTTTTATGATTTTAAATGTTTGGGGCTGGAACCTTTGATGTTGAGAGGGTTTAGAGTTGGAGAAACTAAGGAGAAAAGTCAAAATTTCAGGGGAAAAGGGTGGGGCATCGCGCCGGCCAGCGCGCCCCAAATGAGTTTCTGAACTTCCACCCTTGGGGCAGTGCGCCCCATCAGGCCCTCTGAAGTCTGAGGGCTGGCGCCCTGCGCCTCTCAGAGCGCCAAGGACGCCAATCCTCCCCATTCCTTCCCCCCTTTTTTATGCATGTTCCTTGGTAATGTACCTATGTTTTATAGTTGTTTTCAACGCTCTAAGGTACATCTAAACATCACGAACTCATCCATAAACATGAGATCATTACCCTTGAATCCATAATCCAATTCGAGGAAAGTTAGGATCAAAGTCAAGTGAAGTTAGAGTCAAACTTAGAAGTTAAGAAGCAAGTTAAAGCAAGTCTTTAAAGTTTTTCAAGAGTCTTTATTAAACATTTTAACTTCGTTTTAAGGCTCAAGTTTCAAGTCAAGCCAAGAGCATAGAGTTGAGTTCATTTCTCAAAAGTTATTAGGGAACTAAGTATTCCCAAAGAAGTTTATAAATGTTTTTACATTTGAGTAAGAAAGGAACTATGTTTTCCAAGAGAGCCTTTGGGCTAAGCTTTGAGCAATTATCTCAAACTAAAGAAAGATGTGTTTAAAAACACTTATGAGCCAAAGTATTTTTTGGGAGTAGTATTGAGCACCGAATTGGGGACGCGAGTTCATATTAACTCAACTCTCCATAAGAACCATGTAGCCAACATGGGATCTAATGGGTCATTCTTTTTAGATGATCACGTAAGTTAAGCTAGCGGATCCACTTAGTTAAGTAAGGTCCTATATCACGGCAATATATAGGATGGTCCTTGAGCAACGTGAGATAAAACGTTGTATCATCACTAGGGCTCATAGTGGTGGTTGTCGGTTAAAGAATCTCCCACTAAAGTTATATTACTTTTACATAAATAAAGTTGAGTTTGTTATTGTTTTATCCTTAACGAACTAAGTTGTTTACACTGTTTTACAAGCTTTATGTATTGCATGTGTCTTATTGCTTTACATTTGAGTTTAGTTATTTATGAGTTGAACAGAGCCAAGGTAAGTGTTCTGTTGTACTCCTTTCAAGCTTAAGTTGTGGTTTAGCTTTCCAACTCGCATACTCGTACATTCAATGTACTGATGCCAGTTGGCTTGCATCTTATGATGATGCAGACGCAGGTACCCAGGATCAGCATCCAGCACGCCGTTGATCCAGTTGAGCACTCCAGAGTCAGTGGTGAGCCTCTTTGCATTCCGGAGGACTCGATTATTTTGTTTTCCTAGTTTTGCTTTATTAGGATGTTGCGGGGTCTGTCCCAACATCCATCTCAGTGTTATAGAGGCTTCATAGACAGTGAGTCAGTTAGGATTAAGTCTTTCATCTATGCATATATATAAATATTCTACTTTGAGACTCGAGTTGCCTTTTGGCCAGATTTTTATCAGTTAGGTTATTTTATGACCTTTTATTGCATGGAGTTATTCTGTTGAGTTAAGTTTTCCGCTGAGTTAAGTAAGCCAGGTCAAGGGTTCACTTGGGGCCAGCAATGTTCTTCGAGTGCCGGTCCCGCCCAGGGTGTAGGCTCGGGGCGTGACACCAAGACCACTAGACTGGTGGCGTAAGGAGTGGGTCGACATGAGGTTCAACCCGATAGGGTAAGCCCTAGTCCCATATCCTAACACTCAGCTCGAGAGAGTGAGTGGGGTAAGTCGTAGGTTGGTCTTCATGCGGTAAAATGGGTGTCCGAGAGGAACGCATTTGAAATGGGGTAAGTTGCCCGAAAGAGAACTTATTTCCATCTAAAGCTTAGCCTAGTCACTATTATCTTGCAAAGTTCCTATCAAAAGCATGTACCCAACTATGTATCTCAACTTGTATTTCGGTCACACCCCAAGAACTTTTCCCCATACTTGATTTTCTTGTTATATTTGTTGTTTTGCTATACTTGTGACAAAACCTCCAAATCGATATTTGACACTTTTGTGTCCCCCATTTTTTTTATTTACAATGTTTTTAATTGTTAATGTCTGTAGCTACGACTAGGTAGAACTTAATTTTATTTTTCTATTAAATCTCGAAACCACTCCCTTGGGACTCGACCCCCAACCCTTGGTTGGATTATTATACTATTGCACGATTGTAGACACTTGCATTGGAAGTTGTGTCATTGATTACGTAAACATCAAAATGATGTCGCTGCCGGGGAGTGGTGTTATTTGAGAATTTTTAAATTAGTAGAATTTTTGCTCTTATTAGTTGTAGTCTAATTACCTAATTTTTTAGTTTTGTTTGTGTGCTGTGTGAATATTTCAAAAAGCATGAGTGTTAATGGTAGCAACGGTAGCCAGGTGGGCCACCAAGACGACATCGAAAATCTCAACGATGTTCAAGAGCCCAACATCAATGGCCCCCATCTCATGGGAGGTGTTGGAACTATTCGCTTACCTCCAGCCGAGGGAAATGTAGTGTTCCATATAATGAGCACCATGTTACAACTCTTGCAACCGAAGGGACATTTTAGTGGATTGACTCATGAAAATCCTCACGAGCATCTTTGAAACTTTGTAGATGTGTGCGGACCATTCTCATTTGACAACATCTCTCAGGAGTCGGCCCGGTTAAGGCTATTCCCTTTCTCGTTGATGGGAGAGGCTTGCAAGTGGCTAGCTGAGCTACCACGTGAATCAATCACTTCTTGGGAGGAGTTAGTGACCGCATTTCAGGTGTGATTTTTCCATCCCTCGAAGATGATGTCGCTGCGGGATATCATCCAGAGCTTTAAACGTCTAGAAGGTGAGCCTCTGCACGAAACTTGGCCAAGGTTTAAAAGTTAGTGCTACAATGCCCAACCCACGGTTTGCCGGAAAACGTGTTACTTCAATACTTTTATCGGAGTTTGGATTTAGTAAACAAGGGTGTCGCTGACCAACTCTCGCATGGAGGCTTAATGCAGCAGCCGTATGCAGTAGCAGCCCAACTTTTAGATGGTATGATGACCATCAACAGAGCATGGTACACTCGTGAGGACCAAGTCTCCCTTCTCACTTTCAAGCTATCCAAAGAACAGATTGAAAAGGACAATGAGAGAGACCAGAACATGGCCAAAATCATGACACAACTTGATATTCTATCCAAAAATGCCATGGAGGCCAGTGCCCGTGGTGTCAATGCTGTGAGATTCGGGGGAGCTAATCTTGAAGAAATGAAGTTTGAGGCCTTGTATAATGATGAGGTAAATTTTCTAGCCAACCAAGGCGGTGGCTACCGCTCAAATTACCCAAGGCAGGGTGATAACCAAGGTTGGGCTAGAGATGAAGGTTGGAAGGACCGTGATTGTGAATGGAGGGATCGTAATCCAAATTGGAAGGATAGGGAGAAGGATAGATACGTGCCTCCCCATGAGCGCCAAAAACCAAAGGATTCGGACGGTGTTAGGTTTGAGGATATGCTCTTGCGAATCCTCAAAAAAGTTGAAGGGTCAGACAAAATGCTAAAAGGCATGAAAGAAGATGTGTCTACCCTTATCCAGACCGTTACCTCTCATTCAGTTTCAATCAAGCAGCTAGAGAGCCAGATAGGTCATATCTCGTCTCACCTAAATCTGAGACAGCCAGGGGGTTTGCCAAGTGATACCATGACTAACCCCAAGAATGAAGTTTAAAGGTGAACATGCGTCGTGCCATGACGTTAACTAAGGCGCTGTTTGGGAGGCAACCTAAAGACCATCTGTTTCTTTCTTTTGTTTTGATGAAATAATGGTGTGTTGATTGTGCAGATGTAAGTGTAGAGAGTGAACGAAAAGTGCAGATTGGCGAGCAATAGAATTTGTCGGCGAGTCGCCGAAAGGGTGGGCGAATCCGATTTTACCCGCCGTTTGACCCAAGACATCGTCACCTTTGGAGTCTGTAAAACTCGGTGAGCTTTGGAAATTATTGGCGAATCGCTGACTTGCGAAGGAAACGGCCGATTGGACCCCCGTAAACCAGAGGTTCTGTAAATATCGGTAAAGAAACTAAACAATCGGCGCTCCACCGAGTGTGTAGGCGAGCTTGACTAACGTCGCCAAGTGAGCAAAAACTGGATGCTCTTTGCAAGCCAAAGGTTTAAAAGTTTCAACTTCGCTTGTTTTCCCCCACTTTTCATGTGTTCAAATTCACACCAACACTCTAGTTTTTATATTTCCTGCACTTTTGGAGTATTTTGTTTCATTGATCTGTGCTCAAACTCGAATTACATTGCTGCCTAGCACTTCAGTGGTATCTGTTCGGCATCAAAGGTTGGTAGTCCGAACCCCGTGTTTAATTTATTAAAATATATACTCATTTGCATAATGTTGATATTGTTGAACCTCTGTTAAGGCTTTGAATTGATGGGATTACATTTATCATCAATTATGATTCAATACTTTTTGCGTAACTGGTAGAATCCCACTCGATTGTGCTTTGAGTTGACTTATTTGGCTATGGGTATGTAAAAATTGCTATAGGTCTTCGTTGAATTTAAGCCTTATGAGGCTTAAACTGCATTATCAGGGATTGCGGGGTTGAATTTGAAATAAATGGGTTGAAAATGGACACGTTGGGCTGTTTGGCGAGCCGAGTAGAGCTCGTCAAACTGCTTGGCGGTTCGCCTAACGCCCCTATTCCGCCTTCAACTGAAAGCTACATGTATTAATCGATCTGTAACTTTTGGCGGTCAGCCTAATGTCGCTAAGCACACTCGCCGACTCGCCGAAGGACTCTTCGTTAGCCCTTGCACCTTCTATGCATCATTTTCAACGAATAGCCTAAATGGATGAGTACTTCACCAACTAGTTTGGTGAAGCTATTCTACACCCAGAATTCCCCTACCCATGTTTAAAATACTATCTAACTTTTCTCGAAGTCGTTTGCAGAAATGGCTAGACCAAAAGTTACAGGAAAGGACATGCCACCCTGACATGTAAGAGAACGATATTTTAAAAGAGAAAAAAAGATAGCAGAACTGGCCAAAGAAAGAAAAGGGAGTAAGAAAGTAAGTGTCAGCATGAGGACCCCCATTGACCCCACTATTCCTTCATGGAAACATGGATTCTACACGGCTATAGACTTCTTTTTGGCGGGCCATGAAGAAGACAAAATGGTTGCGGGTAACATCGTTGCAGAAGCTAGGGAAAATGAACACAATGTGACCCAGAATGATAGTCCGTGGACCATTGTCGCATTCCAGGCAAATGCATCGGGCAACGATGCCTCGACAGACGGATGACACCTCGATAGACGGAGCAAGCTTGTAGACAGGATCCCTTCTTTACCTCTCTCTCTATCTTTCTTTATTCTCACTGTTGGATATTCGTCATTTGCATTTGAGGACAAATTGCATTTATTTGTGGTGGGGTGAGGCCCTGAGGCCCACCTTGTTTGCTTGTTATGGATATTTGTGTTTTTGTGTATATTTGGGTTGTCTATTTTAAATTGTGTTATTTACTGCTTTATGTGTATGTTTGAGCTCATGGCTCTCTTTTGTTTTAAATTATAAAAATGATTTTGACCCTTTCAAAATTTTTTGAATTTTTCGCACATTTCTGCCACCTCTCATGTGTTGAAAGTGGCTGTTCCTTTGCAAAATTTAAGTCTCAGTCCCGATCAATACTGATGACTTGAATAGTGTTATCAATTGAACAAACATGGATGCAAGGCTACGACGAGACCAAATGAAGTTGCATAGACAATATGTGAACTCTATGCATCTCGTTGTGATTAACCATTTATCGAATTGATTCTCTTGTAATGATCGTTGCACACTAGCGAAAGTGTGTAGTCTTATTTGATTTAAGTGTCAATGCCTTGTGTGATTAACTTACTTCGAACCATGCATGACTAAACCCAGAATTTGCCCCGTTAGTCTGATTGATTTAGAAAGGTGTGCTCTTGAAATGATCTTAGGTAACTTTAAAGAGTGTGAACCAAATTTGACATATAGATCTTTTGTGGCCTACCCGTGAGCGTGTGAAACTCTTTTGAACACCCTTTGAGCCTTACTTTTCTTTGGAAGAACCTTGATGAACCCTAACCCTTACTTGACCCACTACCTATAATCCTCTTGATTTGTGGTTTAGTGAATAACCAACTTAGGCCAAAAGCCTAAGTTGGGGGTATGGAGAAAAGGACAAAGAGAAGTAAAGAAGAGCAAGAAAGGTCTCTCTTAACCCCTGGTATTGCAAAACAAAATGGAAACCCTTAAAAAAAATTGTGGAATAAAAAGTGCAAAAGAAATTGGGTTTCCACACCTCACGAGGATGAAGAAGTCACTGAGCCTAAATGACCATACCTTTGCACTCATCCCCATTACAAGCCTTGAAAAGACCTTTTTGATCTTGAGTAAGCCAAATCGAAAGTCGATTGGAAAATAAGGATAAACTTATGGGTGAAAACATGCATTCTGTTCCTCTTTTTGAGTGTGAGCGTTGCATCTGATTCCTAATCTTGAATTGATTAACCTATATGTGTGAAAATGGAATCATTCTTTATGTGAGGGCATTTAGATACTTTTTGTTGAGCTTGAACTTGCACAAGTAGCAAGTATTGTGAGCAAGAGAATCTTTGGTAATGGTGTGTCACAACTTGAATCTTTGAGTGTACAATTGATCTTTGCATGAGTAATTTAAGTCTTGTTGTGTACATTCATGATTGAGTCTTGCGTAGTACTGTTTGAGACACCCTTTGTGATCAACTGAACTCGAGTTTGCTTGAGGACAAGCAAAAACTTAAGTTAGGGGTGTTGAAGAGTCCACAAATTGGACTCATTTAAGACTATATTTTACTAGAAATTGTGTCCTCAAATACTTATTTTATCTCACTATCTGATGAAAACCCTTAAGTTTCAGGTATTTAAAAATTGAAGGAAAACATGGACACTACTTCGCAAAAAAGGAACGAAGAGGCTGAAAAGAACGAGAAAATGAAAGCCTGAGGATCGCCAAGTCCATTTGGCAAATCGCCGAAGGGTCTTATTTCGCCTTTTGTTCTAGTGTGCTGAGCCTGAAGGAAATGATCAAGTCGGCGGAACAAGGGAGCAGTCGGTGCATCACCAAGAAGTTCCGCGAAGTAGTAATATATTCCCAAATAACCCAAAGCACGATGATGCCGAAGGATAATGCAAGAAGGTAATAAACTACACTAAAGGGTGAATCACCGAGTTGATCGACGATTCCGACTAATGTCGCCGAATGATCCGTCGCAACACAGATTTTTGAAAACTATAAATACTCGTTGAGAGTTATAGAGAATATATCATTAGACAATATCAAGTTCTTAATATAATTTTTAGTACTTTTATTTTTGCTCAGAGTTTGGAGAGGGTTTTGGAAACTTGAAGAAGAAAAGGGTTTCATCTCTTCAAATTTGGAAGTGGTTCTCTTGGATTCTTCTTTCTTTGCTCAAATCAAAACTTATTTCTCTATACCCATTTGATTTCAACATCATTGAAGGTATAAGTTTCTATCTCTTGATGTGTAGCTAAAAACCCCCATTCTTGGGGTGTGATTTAGCAAATATGTGTTTATATTATTGTTGGGTCTTGCTTGCTGATAGGTTAGATGTATTTTAATGGTGATTTCACCTAGTGGTTGTGGTTTAATTTAATGGGTTTGTAGTTGCAAATACAAAGTCACCCATGTGTTTTCGGCTTGCCCGAGAGGGAGGTCGCG